>CM024528.1:34919232-35041427 GCA_014182385.1 Eucalyptus viminalis | reverse complement strand
TTCTTTTTTTCTTTTCATTTCATTTCATTTCTTCTTTTTTTGTTTTCTTTTGTTTTCTTTTTCTTTTTTTATGTTTTCATTCATTCATTCATCATCATTTTTTAAAATCTTTTTGGCTGTTTATTATTTTTCTCTCTTTTTCTCCCTTTTCTTCTTTTTATTTTTATTTTCATTTCAATTTTTTTTTTTTTGCAAATTATTTATTTAAAATGTCGACGAAAATTTCGGGTGTCAACACACAGAAGAAGGAATAGAGTATTGTGGCACCCCCGAAATGGCCCCCGATCCATTAGGTTCGCCACAGTTCGCTTACCTTTCACTTGACCTAATAACATGTCATTCTCATACCATAGAATTATAGTGGGTCCATAAATCCTGGGGGTTTGTATCATTTAAATCGGTCCCAGCGCAGTTCATATAACGGAAGCATATTCGACATCTCCCTAACGCATACTCAAACTAAATAATACAATGCGATGCACACCAACTACACCTTTCATATATATACATTAGAGCGAAACACTTTAATATATATAGCTTGATCAGACATCAAGAGTTGGTACATCAAAAGGCCAAGGCTTTACTAAGCTTGGTTATAACCCAAAAGTACCCGACCCCACATCAGTCATGTACACCGATCCATCATCCAGTGTTGGCTATCCAAAAAGTGTCATCCGCTACCAGTCACATGCACAATCACACCCAGCCCGGTGCATCGGCTAGTGGCGGCAGAGCATCCCCATCATAACCTTGTCGCGGCGAACATGGACGGACAGGAACTCCTGGACTACAGGGCCATTAGGTAGACCCACATCATACATAACTAAAACTCGAACACGGATGAACACCAGTCCGCGAACACCAACACAGGAATGCTCCAAACACTCAACCTCAACGTCGGACGGTAAGCCATAGAAAGTACCACACGTGATCGGTAACAGAGGCATCTCTTAATCTGAAATGTTAGTCCCCAAAAGGGGTGAGTGCAACCACTTAGCAGTAAAAGATCCATCAAACTACGCAATGCAACACGCAAGACAACCACAATTTCATGTGAAATGCACATACCATCCATGCAATCATGCTTATATTTCCATGAGATTCATTCATTAAGGCAATTTATGTCCCATGCCATATGCACATACATGTACATGATTCATATCATCCATACAATCATGTATATATCTCCATGAGATCCATTCAACGCCTTCATGATCGCATTCTCAATGCCAAATAATACCAACTCAATTTCATAGGCAATTCATGCACCATGCCATATGCACACACACACGCATGATTCATTTTCCATTTTGACATTCAACATGATCTCATTTTTCTCCAGGGACTAATCTTTGCATCTTTCGTGACTCTCGCACCCAACCTGGTATCGCGAGACCTCCGGCACACACCTCTGAGCATCTCGAAACTCCCGACGACATCCGGCACACACCTCCGGGCATCTCGAAACTCCCGAGGACATCCGGCACACACCTCCGGGCATCCCGACACTCCTGAGGCATCGTCGACTCAAGGGTCCGACGGTACCATCAACATCACAATGTATATTCCCATATATGTCTTACTTTCAAAATAGCATTTGATGCAATAATGTCAAAGGTTTAAATCAAATTTTGATGTCATATGATATGCTAAATGTCACCACATATGCCGTATAATTAACAACCCAAGCATCTCATAGAGCAATTTATTTGTTCTTGAAAATAAAACAATTTTCGGGTAAAACAGAATGCACTCCTTTAATTAAAATTCTGGAAACATTAGTAAACGATCTCAATAAATTTTGAAAATTTAACATGTTATAAATGAGATCTAGAGAAAAAGGTTTCATAAAGAACACCATGTAAAAAGAACTTTGTACGAGTCGCTATGGTCCATGCATCACAGCCTTAAAATTTCAAACATCACTATTGCACAGTTTTATTCAAAAACTCAGTATAAACCCTAAAGAAACTCAGGAAATTCTGAAATTTTAATATGTTATAGAAAGAACCTAGAGAAAAAAATTTCGTGAAGAACTCGAAGTCAGATTCATGATAGATCAAAAGTTATAATCACCATAACTCTCCCTAACCCTCGGTAATGATTTCCAGATTTAACACTTTCAAAGAAAAATCGTTCCACCGACCAATACTTGTCCTTTTCTTCTCAAAATTTAGTATGTTAATCCTCTAGATGTCATATACAACTTTCATCAAGGACACAAAGTCAAATTTCGGCTAGATAGTTACAGAAAATTCACGGAGTCGCCAAAGGTCAAGCTGTTTTTCCATGAAACAGTTTCCTAACTTGAAGAACTATTCCTATATTTTCGAAATTCCAACATCCAGCATCACAACTCAAGCATCTCCAACACCCATTATACTTCACACACAACCACAACAAGCAAAGTGTAGATCAATGGACTCTCACTTGCCTTAAATTCATGAAATCACAGCACGCAAAAACAGTGACTTGGGGGCTCCGGGCGCGGCTCGATCGACGTTGGAGCTAGGCGGCATCGACGGTGGCAGCTGGCGCACGCACGGTGGGGCTGGTCTCCTTCTTCCCTCGCCAATGCACCCTCACGAACTCCCTCTTTCTCTCGAACTCTCTCTCTTTCTCTCGGATTCTCTCTCTCGCTCACTCACCCGCTCGGTCTCACTCTCTCTCTCTCTCTCTCTCAGCGGTTTCCCTCAAGCAATCCGCCTCCCCCCTCTCTCTCTTAATCTCTTGATTAGCTAGTAATCATTTGTTTTTGCATGCAGGGACACTTGGCTCCAAAGGAAGGACATGTGGCTTCATCCATGGGACAAATGGAGAGGGTGGCGTGGGCTTCTCCGTCCGGTTCCTCCTCCCTTCGGTCGACGGCCTTGTGGGCCTCCATGGGCCGCTTGAGCCCAAAAGTTTTGGGGCCAAAAGAAAATCCAAGAAAAAGGCCCACAAACTTTAGAATATAAACCCATAATCTTTGCACCATTATGAAGCATTTCATTATTTTTCTTAAAGAAATAAATTTTACATTCTCTTAATCCAATTGCTTCATATAAAACTACATGGCCAAAGTTTCCTTTGGCACAAAATTAATTTACCAATGTCCAAATTCCTCTCTTATTCCATGTCTACTTAATTGGTATGGTTGGGATTTTCGGATGCCACAACTATGATGAGACTTATGCACTAGTAGCAAGGTTAGGAGCAATTACATTATTGCTTGCTTTTGCTTGTTTCCAAAATTTTAGGTTATTCTAGATGGATGTCAAAAGTGCCTTCCTCAATGGATTCATTCAATAAGAAGTCTATGTGGAACAACCACTAGAATTTGAAGATCCAAGAAAACTAGACTCTGCCTACAAACTGAAAAAGGCATTGTATGATTTGAAGCAGGCTCCACGAGCCTGGTATGAAAGGATGAGTAAGTTTCTAACTTAGAATGGTTTTGAAAAAGGAAAGGTTGATACTACTCTATTTATAAAAAAAAGGAAGGAAAAGATTTTCTACTTGTACAAATTTATGTAGATGATATAATCTCTAGTTCTCCTAATGAAAGTCTATGTAAGAAATTTTCAAGATTTATGCAGAATGAATTCGAAGGGTGAATTAACCTTCTTTCTAGGATTGCAAGTCAGACAATCAATAAAAGGTATATTCATTCACCAGGAGAAATATGCCAAAGATCCCATCAAGAAATTTAGACTGGAAAATTGCAAGAGGATAGAAACTCCTATGTTGAGTTCATCAAACTTGGCAAAGGATGAAGGAGGGAATAAAGTAAATCGGAAACTATACAAAAGCATGATCGGCTCTCCTCTTTACTTCACTGCCTTCAAACCTAATATCTTATTTAGTGTGTGCATTTGTGCTAGATTTCAGTTTGATCCAAAGGAATCTCATATTAGTGCTGCTAAACACATCATAAATATATGCTGCGACTTTTACTTACTCTTCTTGGTTATTCTGATGCTGATTTAGCCGGTTGTAGAGTCGACATAAAGAGCACATCCAACACTTGTCAACTGCTGGGATGATCCTCAATGACCACAAACTAAGACAGAACATCACTCTCGTTCTGAAAAAAGAAAAGGTACAAGAAGAAGAAGTTTCTTCTCCACGGGTAGGCACAGAAACAGGGGGAGCTCATGAGAAAACATGGACTTCTTCTCCACTTAATGCGAGCGATGGTATAAGTAGATCTCCCCCAGACCTTAAAGATGTTTTTGCTTCTCAGTTTTCTAAAGTAGAGGTTGAAGAGTTTACTCCAAGTCAGGGTTTAAAACAAATTGCCCTCGATCAAGTTGATGTTCCCGCATCTCTCAATTCTCCAAGAATTCAATTTGCTAAAGCTAATTCTCAGACTGAACCTAATGCAAACTGTCCAAGGATAGTAGAGCTTCTTTTGGAGGTTAAAGCTCAGTAATATGCAATGGAGGTTGAGATCCAAAAGCTTCACACCGCCTTGAGATCTACTTCAGATTTTCTCACTAGCGAGGTACAGTCACTAGACACTCAAATTCAAACCTTGAATCAACAAGTTTCACAAACTGTAGCCAAGGTCGAGAATCTTTTTCATTAGTGCTAGAAACTTGAGGAGGCAGTGTAGTCGATGGGGGATTTTTGACTCGTTTGAGTTCCTAGATAACCCTGATTGCATTTATCTTTTTAATTCCTTTTGTTGTTGTCAAAAATGGGGAGAATGAGTGCATATTTGAACTGTTTGCTGATTGATTTGTTTGATTTGTTTGAACTGTTTGTGTGTTAAAAATTTTATATCCTGCAAAGAACCTTTTGAGGTTGTGATAATGGATTTGGATTGAATATTTATTCTTTGTCTAAATTGTCAAGATAACCTTTTGTTGTTGTGATTATGGATTTGGATTGAATCTTTAATCTTTGTTTAAATTGTCAAGATTAATGTGTTTTTTGTGGTTGTAGAATTGAGGTTATCCAGATCTACTACAATATGTTATTATAAGTTATCATGTACTACTAAAGTGTTGTTTTGCAGGATATAAGTTTTTAAATCTGCAGGAAAGTTTTATCATCATCAAAAAGGGGGAGATTGTTGGAGAAAACTCCTATGTTATTTTGAAGCTGACAAAACTTATCTAGGTTCTATTCTGAAGATTGCCAGACTTTCGTGTCAAAGTCTATCTTACATCAGAAGTCTACCCACTTTGACAAGTTCTAGATTGAACGCAAGAATGAAGACTTAATCAGACTCAGGATTATTTTCTTCAAGATTTCAGTATGAACAATATATATTAGGCGTTTATGTTGGAAAGATCACTTACTATACTGGTCATCTTAATTGGAATCAATTTCGAAGAAGCAAATCATTGTGGAAGGCATGCTTATTTGGAAAGAATCTACATATGGAAACCAAGTTCCTGATTGTATGGGCGAATATGATTAATGGGCTTTCATCTCAATCTTCAAATGGCTCGAGATATCCTTGATTGATTTTGTCCAATGGGATTGGAAGAATTCCTCTGGAAAGTGCCAATGGTCGAGAAGGCATGGAGGAGTATTTAAGGTGATTTTTCAAGTCATTCAGAGAGAGCGTGAAAGAACAATTCCAAAGTCTAAAGCTTCCAATTCTCTTATCCTTCAAATTTTAGTGCTTAAACTTGTATTCGAAAGTGAAAAGCTCTAGAGAGTGATCTCGTGAGAACAGTAGAGACACCTCACTGAAAAGTCAAGATCGCAGTGCTGTAACATTCTCTTTCGATTCATAGTGGAATCCAGTCAAAAGGCTATCATCATGGGAGAGTGGATGTAGGCTTGATTTAAGCTGTACCACTATAAACGTTGCGTTTATTTTCCTCTTCCCTAAACTCTTTTACTTCCTTTGTTGCGATTTACTTCTATGCTTTGAGATAGTTGTTAAAGTCTGTATTCTGCTGCAAAGTTTGTAGTCAATTAGACTTAGTTTAAAAGTAAAGCATTTTTACTGCATTTTGCAAAAAATTGTTTTTACACCTATTCACCCCCCTCTAGGTGTTCTACTAGCCCTTTTAATTGGTATAAGAGCTTGTGTGCTTACTTTGTTAAAGTGTTTTTACTTTTAAAGCTAAAGATCTTCTATGGCTAGTATTCTAGCTCCAGGATTGGTTGAGGGACAGAGCGACACCAGACGTTCTTATTTCGATGGAAAGGAGTACAACGTGTGGAAAAACAAGATGAATGCATTTCTTAGATCCAGGGATCCCCTAGAGTGAGATGTTGAAAGAGGAATCAATCCTAAAGTAACATCAGCTTCAGATAAAGGGAAAGAAGTTATTGATGCCGATGAATCAACTCAAGCTGAAATTACCAAGATATAAGCTCTTGATGCAAATGCAATCTATTCTCTTTATTGTGCTTTGTCTCCTACTGAATATAACAAAATTTCTTCTTGTGAAACAGCAAAAGAAGTTTGGGACAGACTCCATGTTACCTATGAGGAGACTGACCGTGTGAAAGAAACAAAAATAAACATTATGCTTAGACAGTTTGAAGAATTTAGAATGAAGCCTAGGAGAATCTTTCTCTGATATGTTTAGTCACTTTACAGAGATTGTGAATGGCCCGACTTATCAAGGCCAACCAATTTTTGGACCAATGAAAGTCAATAAACTACTATGTGGACTTTCAAATGATTTGAATCATGTGAAGACCTCAATCAGAGAGACTCAAATGATTATGCCTGTATCAGAAGATGAATTAATAGGCATACTTCAGTCATACGAAGTGTAGCATATCAATGATGAGGAAGATCCAAAAGGTAAGAAATCAATGTTAGATTTAAAATCTAACATTGATTTTGATGATACAGATTTGGAAGATGATATTGATGATGAAGAACTAGCCATCATGATAAAGAAATTCAGAAGACTGAACAGAAAAGGTAGAAGGTCTAATTGGAAGAAGCAAGGCTCGCAGAATTCCCAGAAGAAATCTACATAAGAAATTGAAACAAGTAGGGATGTAATATGCTTCGAGTACAAGAAAAAGGGGCATATCATACCAAACTATCCCCTGTTGAAAAAGAAGAAAAGGAAGACTGAGAAATACAAAAAGGCTCTCAAATTAGAAACTTGGAGTGACACCGAATTTCAATAAAGCGAAGAAGAATTCGCAAACATATGTTTAAAGACAGTCACTAATTCAGATTCTGACAAAGAAATTGAGGTTAGTAACTCTGAAATTCTTGTTAAAGTCTTTATGTATATAGATGAACTTTGCCTCAATCTTAAATCCTCTCTTAAAAGGATCTTCGAACTGAAGAACTAAGCTCAGGCAATAGGAAGTTTCTTCGAAAGAAAAGTTTTAAAATTTTGAAAATAAGTTTTGATGAAAATGTTGTTTTAAAAATGGAGACTTCAAATATTTCAAAAAGGTTTTCAAATGGATCAGAAAAATTAGAGAAAATTCTTACAGCTCAAATACCATATTTTAACAAGTTTGGTCTGGGTATGCGTAATGAGATTGTTTCTTTAATTAATTTTCCTAAAGTAAAAGAGAGACTTAAACAAAGGCCTGCAAAGACCTTTTACAAAAATAATTTTCAAAAAGTGTTTGTAAAGCCCGTTGGTCGAAGTGCACTCAGATGTTTTACGTGTAACAGCTCAGAACATTTCGAGAAGGATTGTCCTAAAGTTTGGAGATCAGTTAAGAAAGATTAGGTAAAAACTGTTTTTAATACTAACCCTCCTAGACCCAAGAAGATCTGGGTACCAAAGGAAGTTTGACCTTTTCTTCTAATTGCAGTTCACTATTAAAAGAAAAATGAAATGGTATTTGGATAGTAGCTGCTCTAGGCATATGACAGGAGACTCAAGCTGTTTTGAAAAGCTTGACAAGCTAAAAGGAGGAAAAGTTTCTTTTGGAGAAAATAGTAAAGGAAAGATTATAAGCTATGGAATTGCGAAGATTAGAAGTCTGACTATCAACAATTTTTCCTTGGTGAAAGATTTAAACTACAATCTTTTAAGCATAAGTAAGCTTTGTTATACTAGTTTCAGAATAAACTTCGAAGAAGGCATTTGTTATGGGATAAGTCAAGATTTCTCTCAATCCTTTATTGGGCAAAGGCATGGCAATATATACCTTCTAGATTTAAATCCCAAAAGTTCACAGTGTCTTATTTCCATTCAAGATGAAGCAAGTCTTTGGCATCGAAAGCTCGGTCACGTAAATATAAAGCAGATTGCCAAGATTTCTTCTAAGAAGTTGGTTTGAAGACTTCCTAGTTTGGGTTATCAAAAATCTGAATTATGCACTCCTTATGTCTTGGGAAAATAGGTCAGAAGTTCTCTCAAATTAGTACATCAGGTTTCTACCAGTCGAGTGTTGCAGCTTCTTCATATGTATCTCTTTGGGCCAATAAAAACTCAGAGTCTTGGTGGAAAGAAATATTGTTTGGTAATCGTGGATGATCTCGTTTCACTTGGGTGTTCTTTTTAGCAAATAATTCTGAGACTTTTGCATACTTCTCAAACTTTGCCAAGAAAGTTCAGAACGATAAAGGTTATGCAATCTCAAGCATAAAGACGTATCATGGAGGTGAATTTGAAAATCAAGATTTTGCAGACTTCTGTAACGAATCTGGTTTTCAACATATTTTCTCATCTCCATATACTCAGGAACAAAATAGGGTCATGGAAAGGAAAAACAGATCTCTATAGGAGATGGCTAGAACTCTTTTGATAGAAAGCAAAATACCTTCTCGCTTTTGGGCAGAAGCAGTTTCTACTGCATGTCATATTATCAATAGGGTGTTTTTAAGGCCTATCGTAGAGAAGACTCCCTATGAAGTATATAAAGGGAAGAAGCCAAATGTTTCCTACTTTCATGTCGTTGACTGTAAATGTTTTATTTTGAATAATGCAAATGATCGATTTGGAAAGTTTGAAGAAAAATCAAAAAAATGAATTTTTCTTGGCTATTAAACTTCAAGCAAAGCTTACAAGATCTTTAACAAGAAGACTCAATCTATGGAAGAATCTATGAATGTCAGATTTCAGGAAAATATGCAGATTCAACCAAATCAGGTTCAACTTGAAGATTCTAAACCAGTTCTAGACTTAACAAAGTTTGTGTCCCCAGCAAAGTTCAGACTTTTGGAGTATAGCAACAAGTAGAGCAAGAAGATTCAAACGGAACAGAGGATCAACAGATTCTCAGGCTAAATAGCAACTGGAAGCACAAGTCAAGTCATCATAAAGAACTCATCCTTGGCAACATTGATGAAGGTATTCACACCATATCAAAAGCAAGAGAAGACTCTAGTGCTTTAGCACTTGTTTATGAAATAGAACCAAAAGGAGTAGAACAAGCATTGTCTGATGAAAGCTGGATAGAAGTTATGGAGGAGGAACTCAGACAATTCAGCATCAATGATGTATGGGAGTTGATTTCAAAACCCAAAGGCAAATCTGTTATTGGAACGGAGTGGGTTTTCAGAAACAAGATGGATGAGAAAGGAAAAGTGATCAGAAATAAAGCAAGATCGTGGCGAAAGGATACACACAGGAAGAAGGAATAGACTATGACAAGACCTATGCACCAGTAGCAAGGTTGGAAGCAATTAGATTATCGCTTGCTTTTGCTTGTTTCCAAAATTTCAGGTTATTCTAGATAGATGTCAAAAGTGCCTTCCTCAATGGATTCATTCAAGAAGAAGTCTATGTGGAACAACCACTAGGATTTGAAGATCTAAGAAAACTAGACTCTATCGACAGATTGAAAAAGACATTGCATGGTCTAAAGCAAGCTCCACGAGCTTGGTATGAAAAGTTGAGTAAGTTTCTAACTCATAATGGTTTTGAAAAAGGAAAGGTTGATACTACTCTGTTTATAAAAGGGAATGAAAAGATTTTATACTTGTACAAATTTATATAGATGATATAATCTTTGGTTCTCCTAACGAAAGTCTATGCAAGAAATTTTCAAGATCTATGTAGGATGAATTTGAAGAGTGAATTGACCTTCTTTCTAGGATTGCAAGTCAGACAATCAAAGGAAGGTATATTCATTCACTAGGAGAAATATGCCAAAGATCTCATCAAGAAATTTGGACTGGAAAATTGCAAGAGGAAAGAAACTCCTATGTCGAGTTCATCAAAACTGGAAAATGATGAAGGAGGGAAGAAAATAGATCAGAAACTATACAGAAGCATGATTGGCTCTCTTCTTTTCCTCACTACCTCAATACTTGATATCTTATTCAGTGTGTGCATCCGTGCTCGATTTTAGTCTGATCCAAAGGAATCTCATGTTAATGTTGTTAAACACATCATAAAATATGTTACGACTTTTCCAAAACTGGGTCTATGGTATCTAGAAGAATGAGACTTTACTCTTCTTGGTTATTCTGACATTGATTTAGCTGGTTGTAGAGTCGACAAAAATAGCACATCCGGCACTTGTCAACTGTTGGGACAAATGCTAGTATCTTGGTTCTTAATGAAACAAAGTACGGTGGCATTATCAACAGCAAAAGTAGAATATGTTGCCCTTAGGAGTGTTGTTCTCAAATTCTCTGGATAAGACAACAACTAAGAGACTTTGGAATAGAAGAATCCTGCACAGAGATCATATGCGACAACACAAGTGCTATCAATCTCACCATAAACCCCATTCTTCATTCAAGGGCGAAGCATGGCGAGATTATGGTTCAATTTATTGATTCAGAGAATTAGTTGGTAGACATCTTCACAAAACCGTTGGAGAAAAACTTATTTGAGTCTATTCACAGCAAGCTTAATGTTATCTCTCTTATCAATTAAAGTCTGAAGTTGTTCAGACTTAGAACTTCAACTTGAGGAAGCTATTTCAGTTTGTTTATTTTCTCAAATCCATGCATTTTATTTTTAGAATGTAAATTTTGAGTAGGTATGATTTTATCTAGTCAATGTTTGGCCTTTTTTTTTTTGGGAAGTTACTACTTTCTTGCTGAAATACGATTTCAAATTTTTAGCAGTTACCTTTTTTAATTTTAATTTTGAAAAAACATTTTCCCTGTGATGATTCAATTACCTTGTTTCGATTTGCTTAAATACCTCAAAATATTATTTTTCGAAACACAAGAATTTTTCAAACCCTAACGTCTAACATGTCTACAATCTTTTCTTCACTCGAACATGTCTACCAAATCTTCCAAGTCTGCATCCATGTCACACCAAAGGAAATCTTCTTGGATCACAAGTCAGGGGCCTCAGAATATGCCAGAAGGGCCGACTCATTTTGATCTTACTGGAGAAGACTCTCCTTAGAAGTTGAACAAGATGTTGTTCCTCTCAGAGTTTTGACACCCCGGTTCTTTACAAGCATTATTCTTATCTGAAACATGGTGGTTCTCCTATGTCCTTTATTACTAGTTTTCTGAAAGGCCATGGGCATGGAAACGAAACTTTTTTTTCAAGAGCCATGGAGAGAATAGGAGTGGTGCCGAAAGGATCGGTAGAAAAAGGCTTCTCTTCATTTTCCTTCTGGTCCTTGATTTAGTTCTGAGAGTCTCCTTGAAAATGAGGATCATGGTGAGAGGATGTTTACGAATTTTCAACCCAGGATGGGTGCAGCTGCTAACGTCCCTGGTGAAAGAACGAAGCTGTTTCGTTCTAAGGAGAATAAAAGGGTTTATGCCCAAATGCTGAACAGAGGGGTGATAAACCCTTGAATAGTAGATTTTGACTTTTTGGACTCGATAAAGGTTAACTTGAGGGAAAAGTTAGCCATTCTTCAACTTGAGAAGTTTTGTGCTGAAACAGCTTTGGGTTATCTAGAAGTGACAGCATACTTCTACTCACATCTGTCTTTGCTTGATCATAATCGCATTCAGTTTACTATTTGTGATAAAGCTTTTGTTGTGGATGTTGACATTCTGGCCGACATTCTAGGAGTGGAAAGAAGTGGTTTCTAACCAAGCAATATCTCCATAGGTGAAGCCACTAGATTTATGGTAAAGGACAGACTTCCAAGTGGAGGTATCACATATTCTCGACTGCCAGCCTTCAATGGCTGCATTTGGTTCAGCATTTGCAATGGGCTTTGAGTCCAATGCAAATGCTGAAAGCCCAAAGCTACTTGGAGAAAATGCAGTTGTGTTTGGTAATAAAATTTTGCAAATGGACTTTTAGTTGAATGTGTGTTTGGTAAAAAAAAACTTTCACCAGGGGCTTTGATGGGTATTATTTTTTTTCTTTTTTATTTTTGAAAATTCAGCTAAACCCTTCGCCAATCCGGCGAAGGGCTGCGGCCGCCGACGAGCGATCTAGCGTCGGCGGCGCCGTCGGCCGAGGTCGCCCGACCTGGCGAGGGTCGCCTGGGTCTCGCGACGGCGAGGGCCGCCTGCGGCCGCGAGACCCAGCTGCGATCGCCCGGGTCGCGCGCCCCCGGGTCGAGCGACCCTAGTCACCCGAGGTCGGGCGACCTCCTCCGCAGCCCTCGGCCGGGTCGCGCGACCCTCGCCGAGCGGCCGTCGCCCTTCGCCGGTCCGGCGAAGGGCTGCTCCTTTTTCATTTAAAAAATAAATAAATACAAGGGTAATAACGGAAATATGAAAAATTAATGAGGGTAGTTTAGGAAGAAAAAAATGTTTCCAGCATTCCCAAGGTTAGACTTTCACTTGAAAGCCCATTGGGAATGGTTGCCAAACACCCCTATTTAGGGTTAAAGGGCTTTGGGGCTTGGATGGGCTTTCTAAATGCCCATCCAAACGCACCCGATATTCTGTTGCACAAATTATCATCAACTGCATCAGACCCAAGGCAGCCTCCAAAACTGATGTTTCTAGATTTGAGGCAAGAATCATGTGGGCAATCTGCAATGGGATATGCTTCTCACTTTCTCACATTATCCTACTGCATATGTACAGGACAATCATGAAAGCAAAAGGCCAATTGCCTTACTCTACCTTGGTTACAAAGCTGTTCCGCCATTTTCAGATCTAGTTTCCCGCTTTGCTTTGTTCACGAACTATTGCTCCTATGGAAATAGGAATAAAAATGATCTCAAAAATGAGGCTGAAGGATCTTACTAAGGCCATTGAGCTTTTGAAGAAGGAATCCTCGAGCAAAGTCAAGGAAGGATCTGTTGCTGCAAGAAAACACTAAGGCAAGGAAGTTGTGCAAGAAACTACAAAGAAAATGAGATCACTTATCCTGCAGGATGAAGATGATATGACCATTTATGCCATTCCCTTAAGAAACCTTTATGGCTGTGTTGCTTTTGAGAAATCAAAGGAAAGAGGATGAGAAGCAGAAGAAGAAGAATCGAGAGATAAAGATGAAGAAGAAGAACAAGGTGATTTAGAAGAGAAGGGTGAGGATGATGACAACAATGACTCTGATGGAGAGACTATTGCAATAACATTATCACTGGATTCTGAAGTAACCAGAGATGATCCTGAAGGAGCACGAACTGAGACAGAACATCACTCTCATTCTGAAAAAGAAAAGGTACAAGAAGAAGAAGTTTTTTCTCCACCTGTAGCCATAGAAACAAGCGAAGCTCATGAGAAAATAAGGACTTCTTCTCCACCTAATGCGAGTGATGGTATAAGTAGATCTCCTGTAGACCTTGAAGATGTTTTCGCTTCTCAGTTTCCTGAAGCAAAGGTTGAAGAGTCTACTCTAAGTTAGGGTGCAAAACAAATTGCCCTTGATCAAGTTGATATTCCCTCATCTCCCAATTCTCCAAGAATTCAATTCACTTAAGCTAGTGCTTAGACTGAACCTAATGCAGACTATCCAAGGATAGTAGAGCTTCTTTTAGAGGTTAAAGCTCAACAATATGCGATGGAGGTTGAGATCCAAAAGCTTCACACTGCCTTGAGATCTACTTCAGATTTTCTCACTGGCTAGGTACAGTCTCTAAACACTCAAGTTCAGACCTTGAAGCAACAAGTTTCACAGATTGTAGCCAAGGTCCATACGGTTTTCATTAGTGTTAGAAACTTGAGGAGGCAGTGTAGTCAATGGGGCATTTCCAACTCGTTTGAGTTCCTAGACAACCTTGATTGCATTTATATTTTTAATTCTTTTTTGAACTTTCTCTTCATTTTTGCTATTGACAAAAAAGGGGGAGAATAAGTGCTGATTTGAACTGTTTGCAGATTTGATTTTCTTGATTTGTTTGAACAGTTTGTGTGTTGGAATTTTTATATTCTGCAGTAACCTTTTGTGGTTGTGATTATGGATTTGGATTGAATCTTTAATCTTTGTCTAAATTGTCAAGATTCATGTGTTTTCCAGTGGTTGTAGAATCGATGTTATCCAGATCTATAACAATCTATTTTTATAAGTTATCATGTACTGCTAAAGTGTTGTTTTGCAGGATATAAGTTTTTAAATCTAGAGGAAAGTTTTGTCACCATAAAAAATGGAAAGATTGTTGGAGAAAACTCCTATGTTGTTTTGAAGCCGACAAAACTTATCTAAGTTCTATTTTGAAGATTGTTAGACTTCTGTGTCAAAGTCTATCTTACATTAGAAGTCTGCCCACTCTAACAAGTTCTAGACTAAACGCAAGAATGAAGACTTAATTAGACTCAGGATCATTTTCTTCAAGGTTTCAATACGAACAAGATATATTAGGCTTTCTGGTTGGAAATATCACTTACCATATGTCATCTTAATTGAATAAATTTCGAAGAAGCAAATCATTTTGGAAGGCAAGCTTATTTGGAAATAATTTACTTAAGGAAACCAAGATCCTGATTATATGGGCAAACAGAATGACGGGCTTTCATCTCAATCTTCAAACAACTCGAAATCTCCTTGATTGATTATGTCCAATGGTTGATTGGAAGAATTCCTCTGGAAAGTGCCAATGGTCAACAAGGCATGGAGGAGTATTTAAGGCGATTTTTCAAGTCATTTGGAGCTCAGAGCATGAAAAAAGAATTCCAAAGTCTGAAGCTTCCAATTCTCTTGTCCTTCATCTTTTAGTTGTTAAACTTGTATTCGAAAGTGAGAAAATCTAGAGAGTGATCTTGTGAGAACAGTAAAGACACCTCACTAAAAAGTCGAGATCACAGTGTTGTAACATTCTCTTTCGATTCATAGTGGAATCCAGCCAAAAGGTTGTTAGCATGGGAGATTGGACGTAGGCTTGATCTAAGCCAAACCACTATAAGCCTTGTGTTTATTTTTTTCTTCCCTAAACTCCTTTACTTTATTTGCTACGATTTACTTCTATGCTTTGAGATAGTTGTTAAAGTCTGAATTCTTTTGCATAGTTTGTAGTCAATCAGACTCAGTTTAAAAGTAAAGCAGGTTTACTGCATTTCGTAAAAATCCGTTTTTACACCTATTCACCCCCTTGTAGGTGTTCTACTAGCTATTTCACAAAAATCTAGTTTCAAAACCGCAGTTCCCCTTTTAAGTTTCCTTACATCCATCCCAAATTAAACAAGGGTTTGCTCAAGGTGCTATAAAATCTTTGTTTAGTTGAAGCAATTCTTTTGCAGTACAAGAAAAATTCTAGTTTCAATGTTATTTTTTATTAGAAATGTGGGTTACAAGGAGAAGTACCAAATTTTGCTATGTGGTCAGCCTTTAAAATAAAATCAGAGAACCCAAAAAACGGAGGGGTTTAGCAAGTGACTACTTGAAACGCTTCACGGAAAACTCAGACACAATATAAAGAGCGTGACATACCCAAAAGCCTGTTGTGTGCTCTTCCTTTTCTTTGTGATCGATTGGAATGAAAAAAGTGCATCTTGGCCTACTAAGTGACTACTTTTTGAATTGATCACTGAATTTATATAAGAAGCTTTAGTGGTAGCTCCAAGTAAAGTTGATAATGAAGAATTTGTTGGTGCTTTGAGCTCTGGTCTTGTTAAGCTTTCGTTTTCAATCATGAGGGACTCATCTTTGACGTACCATGACATCTTCAGCACATAGTATTTCAAATAAATCCTCGGATCCCCAATACCAACTCAACTTGGTAAAGTGAGAGAAATCTCCTTTCACCTAGGTCATAGAGTCCTGCATAAACTATAGCCTCTCTTCTATCTTGGCAATCCACTTATTGTTTTCTTCATCCTTTAGAGCCACAATTGCTTCAATTAAGGGATTCACTTCAATCACCATGGGCGAGCGATAAAGACCGCTTCCATTATCCTCTTTAGGAAGGTATTGCCTCTATTGACATATAATGGCTTCTCTTTATAATATTTTTCAGGAAAGTTCAATCTTAAAGCAGGTGAAAATTTCATCTGAATTTGCCTACCCCTATGTTTTTATGCAGAGGTTTCTCAAAGCAGCTCATTCAGACAGAAAGGTATGCAGCACCTCATGAATGAGTGAGATTAGACTAGCATGTAGGGTAATCTCATTCCTTCTACTGTTGTGAAGAGCTTCAAACATTTCAAAATGTAGAAGTAAGTTGATTTCAGATTGCAGATGTCCCTATTAACCTATTTGGATATGGCGGAACTTAAATGTCCACATCCTGCAAAATCTTGCTTATGTTGCCCTGGTATAATTTCATTAAGCGCTAAACCTGCTAATGCTTCTCATAGCCTTGGTCACTCTTGCCTGCTCGAATACTTAGCATGTTATCTTGTCAAGCTATGCTTACGGGGAATTTTAAGGTTTAGAGTGGAAGCCTTCACCGCTATCTGCTTTAGCTTTGTATGTTGCAAGGTGTACACTAAAGGTGACTCCAGGTTCAACTCCACCGCTCGTCAAACATGTGTGCTATGAAGTGTCCTGAATTAGGCATAGATCTTTTGAGATCATTCTCTTGTGAACTTCTTACTCTGTAGTCAATTTTGACAAGCTCAGTATTAGCAAGATGTACCTTCGCCTTTGGTTTAGAGATTTAAACTCATCATTGTCTCTGTTTATTTTCATATTATCAGTTACTTTCCCCTTCAATTGGCTGACAAGGAGGTCTGCATTGCTGTACATTTTGTATTCGTGACTTGTTTTAGTTTTGTTAGTAAAGTATATAGTACATAAAGGGTGTGAACCTCTGCCTTTCTCCTTCTAAGGCTGGCTTTTGCGCCGCCACTGCCACTTCTAATGTCGCCACTAACAGGGTTCAATTGTGTCCTCAGGGGGCCTTTGAATTGTCTGTGGATTTGAATTTAGATATATGTATAACATGTTGAGCATTTGGACCGCTTCAACAATTGATGACAGTGATGGAAACACAATAGATATAAGATGGATGTATTGATCTTCAGGTTAACGTCCTTGTCGAAGATTGATTGTTGTGTTTGATCCTTTTGCAACACCTTGGAATCTCGTTATGAACACGGCGAACGAATTCAGTTCCTATATGGCTTTGTCAAAATTGTGAAATTGATCTTGCCTTGCAATCTGACCGTGTAGACCTTTTTCTAATTCAGAATTGCGGTTCATGTTGTTGCTGCAGTTACAAGAGTGGAAGATTTTGATAACGAGAGTGCATTTGCTTTGCCAAAAATGATTAATTTGTAAAACTAATCGCTTGTATAGCTTACAAAAATGAATGAACGAAAAATATTTTCATTATCTACATAAATACTTTGACATAAATAGTTATTGACCCTATAGAAATGGTCTACGCGAGACTATCCTTAGTCTATAGGTCATGACACAAGGATAAAATTATAATTCTTCCAAAGTGGTATCTCGCTTATGGCTTAGGTCCCCATGAAAGAAGGCCTTCTTTACCTTCCACCTAAGCTACAAGCCAATCCCATGGAACAATAATACTTCATGGGGTCTTTCCGTCCGGTGTAGGTAGTCCGCATCTTCATAGACATGTCTATTTCACCGAGTTTCTTCCCTAGATAGTGCCTAGCTCATTAAGCCTTATAAAGGCAGAGAAGAAAATTACTTTTTTGTTATTGTTTGGGAAAATGATAATACCTATGATTACTGATGACATTCATAAAGCAGTTGATCTTGATGCTAACCTTTACACCTCAGGTTGTCACAGGGTAGAAGAAAGTGGTAGTATATTGGGGCATAGAACTTGATTGATCCATTTGTTGAAATGCTTTTTAGCCTGTAGCCAATAAAAACCACCTTTTCCGTTTTGCCAATAAAACCCTAAATTATCACGTGGGGGAAAAAAGGACATGGTGAAGTTGCTCTTTCAATATTCACTTTTAGTTGAGAAAATTCGTCCATGCTATGCACCAAAATCTAGTTTCAGCAACTGCAATTCCCCTTTTAACTTTCCTTACGTCCATCTCATTCATAGTAAGTAAAGGTTTGGTCAAGATGCTATTACACCTCATATTTTGAAGTAAATTTGACCACATGTATTAATTAAACTTTTTTTGTAACATGAAAGTTAATTTAGGATAAATGTTGCAGGGGTAACTAGTTTGAAAATGATTGTGATCTATTAAAATAACAATTTATTTACTAAATGAAGATCCTTCTAGCACTTTTAACATTCAAATACAAATACTGAAAAACCACTTGACCAGTCTCAATACTTGACAAGAAGCATTTTCAAAAAAGTTTATGTTGAATGGGAAATGGAATTGTCCGCTAGTCCAAGGAATCTTACCAGAAGATTTAATTATTAGAAGTCCGGCTATCAAACTGCCAATAGCCTTTGATGGGAAAGATATTCTATTGTGGAAAGGTAATATAAGTGAATTTTTCTCTGCTAAGTTGGCATGTGAAATTATCAAAGGGATCAATAATCAAGAAACTGATAGCATCTGACCCCTTATATGGAAGTGGAGAGGACCTCAACATATTCGAACCTTTCTTTGGCTAGTGGCACATAAACACTTATTAACAAATGAATTGAGAATGTCTCACAATTTGGGAGCTAATCCTTATTATCTGTGCTGTGAATCGTTGATGGAAACAATGTTGCATGTTTTGTGAGATTGTCCAATTATTCGGAACACGTGGGTTGATCTCGTCGAACCACATTGTCTCGAAGAGTTCTTACCAATGAATTTGTTTCAAGGGTTCAAATTCAACCTAGCTAACTACAGGAGATTTAATTCCCACTTTGATTGGAGTACTACTTTTGTTGTGAGTATATGGCTATTTTGACAATGGCAAAACAAGTCATTGTTCCAGCCTTCAGGAAAGCTTTGTTTTTCCTTCCAATTATGTACAAGTAATCCAAACACATACGAAGGAAATTGTGACATCCTTATTTTCAGCCCTATTTTTGATGAAATCAAATGAGCTTTTCATCGACGTGCCTATAGTCTTTTTCTCTGAGCTGATCACTTACGAGATAACTAATCTATTAGGTGAAGCCATTAAGGAATCTAAATGCAACAGACTCGAGAATTCGATTAGAAATCGACTGCTCAACCATGCTAATTTGCAAGGGTCAATACGACACCATTAAAATCAATTAGAGACTGGAGATAGGTCTATTCAACAGAGGCAAGTAATTAAAGTGTGGGTGATTTCACCTAATTACAAAATTCGCGTCGAACGACACTAAAATGATTTTTCTGTCGATTATGTATCTTGCGATCGTAATTGAAATCTTGAGATTTTCACAACAACAGAGAGTTTCCTATGAGTCAAACATGCACAATGTGGATCGAAAATAATAGACCACGGGTCAATTGCCCTAAAAAATTCCTAAAAGTTACCCGGTATGTTAGGTCACGCCAAAATCGCGTCCGGTTGAAATTAACCATGAAATTGAACCTAGTTTCAGGAATCGAAAGTATTTTCATGTCATGATTTATTTTAGGAACATTGATTCATCCTTTGAAGAATTTTTGGCGAGCCCGAATTTTCAGCGAAAAATCAAAATTGGGCAATTTTAAACCATAAAATTTGGAAGGCCATTTTTGTGTGCATTTTTGGCTTTCAAGTTGGTTCAATTGATGAGGAAAATTGTGGAATTGAGTGTGGGCTTCCTCCTCAGCATTATGACCATTTAATTGAAGTCATTCGGAGTGAAATTAAATTGAATGGAAGGTGAAATGCTTGAAATTTGTAGGCCTAGGGGGGTGAAACTTTTGGGGCATCATTTTAGGCTTGTTGGAGAAGTCTTGGAGGGTAAATGGCTACTAGATAAGGGCTGTGGACTTTGGGGGCCATCACTCAAGTGTTTTGGGATATTCTGGGGGTGCATTGAAGGCTCTTGTCCCCTTTCCAGCTACAGCCTGTTCTTCTTCTTCCTCAGCTTCTTCTTCTCCATCCTAGTAGAAATCTCCATTTCTAGAGCAAGAGAACCAGCCAAGCCAGCTGCAGCAACCTGCCGAAGCCACAGTAGCCCGCCGATGTCGCCGTCTGCATGCCCGTGAGCACCCAAGCTCACGCGTCCCTACACTCAAGCTGTGTCCGCCTCGCATATGTAGTGTCTCACAAGTCGCCACGCCTCCGCCATTCTAGTCGCTAGAGCCACTATCGTCTACCCTTGCTCGCACGTCCGTTTAACCGTGCCCATTCCTGCGCCAGCCAAGCCCCTTGGCTCCCTTTGGTCTAGCTTCTTTAGCCCAGCTCAAAACCGAAGTTCCAGCTTGCTACTGAAACTTCGTGGGCTGTTTCTGGGCCTTTCCGGACCTCCTCAGGTGTTGCCGTAGGCTCGAGTCTTGCTCGCCTCTGCGTCGTCGTCGTTGTGAACTCATTGACTCACTAATCTTGTGAGTTTACTATCTAAGTTAATCATGCTTAGAGGGGGTTTAGTTTAGGCTAAGATTGGATTAGGAGGAATGGTTAGTGTTATTAGTCATGTAGTTAATTAATTATATCAATTAGGTGGTAGTTTAATTAAGGGTTATTAGATTATGTAATTTAATTAGCTTAGTACATTATTTATTTAAGTCCAATTAGGCAATTAGATTAGTGTATATAGCTTAATTAGGCATTTATTTAATTATTTTGTAATTTATTTAATTAGTTGATATTTTCCGGATACCAGGATAGCCAGTTGTCAGAATTTCACGTTGATTGTCGTAGTGTAAAAAGTGTTAAATTGTGCAATGGAATGATGATTGTTGATTTTTAGTTATTATTTTAAAAATGTGGAATTTTGGTATTTAATTAAAAAAATACCAGGTGTCGATTTTTTATGCCAAAAATGTTTTTATGTACTATATCAAATAGTGGGTTTTTTAAAAGAGAAGACATCACTTTTTATGGTTCGATCTGATCGTGTACCTACGCACATTTATTTTACTGGGTATTTTTAATACGAAAAAATAGGCCAAGCACATTATTCTAATTGAGGGATTTGAGTGCAATGCATGACATCCTTGGCCGGGATTTGATGTACGTGTGATCGTTATGAGAACCTATTGCGAGCATTTACACTGGACGATGCTCCCATATGAAATGCCTTTGTCAACGGATGTCAATCGCGGTAAAGGCCAAACTAATGCTAATTCAGGAATGCCATCTAGAGGTAGACATTGCCATGCTCGATGGGGTGAGACAATGCCCAGCTATGCCGGAAGACCACCGACTATTGAGTTGGCCGTGCCCGAGGAGCCGTAATCAATTGGAACATGTGAATGATTGAGATAAACGCGCCTAATTATAGGAAAAAATTGTGTAGCACGGAATTAAACGTGTCATAATGATTTGGCCTTATAATCGAGAGCCTTGTGATTGTTTGAGATATAAGTTGAGGCGTTCCAATTGTTGGGTGTGATTAATGCCTATATATGTTATATGAGCTGTACTGACGTGCAGGATGGTGCAGAGGAGAGGTAAGTCTTCTGAGATATGTGATTAGGCTACCTTTAGGTGTATTACCTTTCTAATCGGTGTTTAGGGCATGAACTCACTGAGACATTGTCTCCCCTTGTCATGGGTTACATTTTACAGGTCCTTAGATGGAGGAGTGTCACGTACGATACGAGGTTCCATAGACGGACTTTAAGCATACCTTCCTCCCTATTCCCAGGACTACCTTGACTCGGGAGTTAGTTGAGTCTGTGGTATGGGTCGATGAAGGCCTACCTTAGTTGGTACCTTATCGATTCATAGCATAGTTCATTGGCTTCCGTCAAAGGGGTCAGGAGGGTCCCTTATAGGGTTTTGACGGGCTTCTCGTTGGGACTAGGGAGTGGGAGGCAGCGCATCCCATGGATCTCAAAACTCCTGATGGTGTGGTCGTGGACCCAGAGCCCCCTACGCCGTTTGAGCCCATGGATGAGGAGTCTAGTGCCTAGATATGGCTTAGTAGCTCTTCTTTTTAAAGTTAGGCCTTTGTAGGTGGACCAATTTTGTGTATAGATTCGATGTGTTTATAAAGTATGTTTGGTTTGATTTGGTTATCCTGCTTTTCTATCCCATGTTGATTGTTGTCCGAAGATGTTTATTTCACTTCCGCTTGTGCAAAATCGATTAGGTCGGCGAAGCATTTTGGGAATGTCGCAATTTGATCGACCACCGAGGGATGCGCGCGCGCGAAGGTTCAGGGCGTGACATCCCCGCCTGAAGTGATATCGGAGCTGGTCAGTGTTTAGACTGATAAGGTGTGATGGGTTTTGGGACAATTAGTAAGAAATGTTTTTTTTCTAATGTAGATGCATGTGATTGATAACTGTTTGATAGATTGTTTTGTATGATCACTCAGTTTTGAATTATGTGTGGAATTGGAAAGCATTTTATGTAGAGAGTCTACAAGATGACTGATCAGGAGCAGAGAACTCCTAGGAAGACAACGATAGGATATGTTACTCGGGGTAGGATGTCAACAAGGGTCAGTACCAGAGGAAGAGCGTAGGCACATGCCAGCACAAGTAGGATAGCACCACCACAAGTCGGTGCTGGTGTAGTAGCAGCTAGCAATTCAAGAATCGATGGGATCGTACAGGCGCTCGAGATGTTGAGAAACGTGGTAGGGCAACAAGCCCAGAAGCAAGCCACCATCGTTGTCATTACAGCCACTACTACCACAATCGCCACTACTGCTACCAATCCCACCACTGATGTAGCTGCTGTTGCCGCACTTGCTGAGGTTCCACTTGAGAACGTGGTCGCTGAGAGGCCGATGCATGAGCTCGTTGAACAATTCCTGAAGTTGAATCCGTCGAAATTCACAAGGGTAAGTGATCCCGAGGCTGCAATCCTCTGGATCCAGGAGTTGGAGAAGGCATTTGCACTACTGTGGTGCACAGAGGAAGAGAAGGTTGTCATTACAGTATTAAATTGTAGGGCAATGCAAGTACCTGGTGGAGAGCCACCAAAGGCTGAGTGTTTCCCAGGGGTGTGGATCCGGAGTGGAATGCCTTCGTTGAGGTGTTTAATGGCAAGTACTTTTATGATAGTGCCTTTGACATCCGGGATTTTCAATCCTGTTTTCAAGTGAATAAATCGGGCCTTTCATCGATGCGCCTGTAGTGCTATTCTCAAAGCTGATCACTCGTAAGATAACTAGACTATCTGAGGAAGTCATTAAGAGATTTTAATGCAATAGACTTGAGGATTCCATCAAGAATCGGTTACTCGACTGTGCTCATCTGCGCATATTATTATGGTACAGTTAAAAATCGATTAGAGATTAGGGATAGGTCGGTTTGATTGAGATGTATGGTTAAATGTGGGTGATTCCACTAAAGCGCAAAATTCTCGCCGATCGGCACTAGACTGATTTTTCTGTTGTTTTGGTACCCTGTGTCCGTATTTGAAATCTCGATATTTTCACGACCACCGAGAGTCGCCAATATGTCAAATGGGTTCATTGTGGCTCAAAGAAAATTGACAATGGGTCATTTGCACTAAAAATTTCTGAAAGCTACCTCGTAGCCTAGGTCACGCTAAAATCGCACCGAATTGAAATTAACCACGAATATGAATCCAATTTCTGAAATTGAAAGTTTTGTTATGTCACATATCATTTTAGGAACATCGACTCAGTCATCAAAGATTTTTCTGCAAACCGAGATTTTTTGTGAGAAAGTCGAGGTAGGGTCATTTTTCTCAGAAAATTCAGAGGATCGTTTTTTATCGCAAAATTGGGATGCAAGTGGGTTATATTGGTGAGGAAAAATACCAATTTGATCAAGGACTCGACGGTTGAAATTTTAAGGGACAATTGGTGTTGTTTCAAGGAGGATTTAGTGTCCAATTTGAGGGAAATCACTTGAAATTTGTAGCCCCCCTTGGCCATGAGAATTGGGCCACTTCAATAGCTTCTTGAGGAAGCCAAGGCTGCTAGAAATTAGTGGTGGAGGACAGCAATGCAAGGTGGGCCAAGTCAAGGGAACCAATTCAGATGAGAGAGACCAAAGTGGTCCCCCATCAAAACCATTCCCCTCTTCTCCTTCATGCCTGTCGATGCCTCCATCTTCCCCCTTCCTCTTGCTATTTGTAGTCCAGAGCCATCGAGGAAAGCAAGCAAGCTATCGAAGCCCCATTGGATCACGCCGCCCACCGTCATGCCCGTCGTGCCAGCTTTGCGCGCACCTCCGCCGTGTGCCCAGGAGGTGTCCTGAGCCGTTCGCAATAGCCTCTCCATCGTCGGAGCTGCTTGGATGCCTGCCAAGCTGCCGCAGAGCCGTTGCAGGCCGTCCACCTCCTCTGTCGCCATCTCCCCCTCAACCGCACCACCGACTAGCTTCTTTGAGCCCATAACCAAATCAAAACAATGTGGGTCTCTAGGCCGTTGTTTGGCCCGCTTCCGGACCTCTAAAGGCGGTCTCGCTTTGGAATTTCTTGCCCCTCGCCGCGTCCCCATCGTTTTGATCTGAGTGGATCCTCGAACAAGTGAATTTAACTCACTAATCTGTGCTTAGTAAATTAATGACATTTAAGGGTTGATTAGTTTAGGTTGATAGTTAGAATAGATAAGTAATTTAATTAAATTTTTATTGCATGTTAGGTGGTTAGTTGAGGGCATTTAGAGTCTAGACAAGCTCTAGTATTTATCTAGAGTGGTTTAGAAAATTTCCGCGTTTGTCTCGGCTTTTATTTAGGCTTTACGAGCCTGAATTTGTATTTAGGTATTTAATAATTAATTTCCGTAATTAATGAATTAATTAATTTCCAAAAATTAGATCAGGATAGTAGTGACCGGAATTTTATGCTGATTGTAGTGGTGTAATTTGTTTATTTAATTGACCGTTATTTTATGTCAATTGAGTGTGAAGTGTGATTATGGGTAATTATCCCAAAATTATTTAATTTCATGATTTAATTAGAAAATCACCGGGTGTTAGGTTAGAGCGCCAAAAATGAATTTGTGAACTATTGAAATTAGTGGGATTTTCAAGTGAGGAAAATACTATATTTTGGCTAAGCCCGATCATTTACCCACACATGAGTATTTTTATCATGAAAGATAAAAAGTTGTGACATTCTCAGTTGGTGAGGATAAGTATACTATATTAGTCTACGGACTTGATATATCAGCTTTAGGTGACTAGTATACTTTATCAGCTTAGGGTGAGCATTGTAGGTATACTATATCAGCCGACGGGTCTTGATATGTTAGCTTTGGGTGAGCAGCATACCTTATCAACTTTTGGTGAGCATTATTGGTATACTATATCGACCTGGGGGTCCTAATATGTCAGCGTTGGGTGAGCAGTATACTATATTGTCAGCTTTGGGTGAGCGGTATATCGGTATGTTATATCTACCTATCGGAATTTGAGATACAGGTCATGGTACCATCAAGATCGTAATGGTCATAGAGAGGGCCCCTTACTAGGAATCTAAAATACCTCTGTATGTGATGGAGGTCGCTTTTGGGAAAGGTACCGTAGATCCTCTAGAAGGTTTAGTCATAGACGCAATAGACCCTAAGCTTGAAGATCCAAGATCTCCGGTGTATTCTCTTGTAGGCTCCACCTAGAGTGTGGAGGGAGATGACGAGGAGGACGAGGACCCGTAGTTGTTTGAAAAACCCCCCTTGTTTTGTAGACTTTGAGAATGGAGTGACTTGTATTGTACATATATGACTCGGGTTGTTATATGCATATATATAAGTGTGGTTGTTGTTTTTAGTTCAAAAATTTATGGCCTTACTTTTCTATCCCATCTAGTTGCTATTTGGGGATTTAATAATCGTTTCCACATGCACATTAAAAAGAATGGGTCAACGATGCATCCTAGGACATTGCTATTATATGGACCAAGCAAGAATGGGCATGTGCAACAACAATCGGGACGTGACATTCCCGTTTAATGGTATCAGAGCATGGTTGTTAGAGGTTGGAGTGATAAGGTGCGATGGTCTATGGGATAGTTAGTAGGATTGGCCTTTAAATTCATGCCGGTGCATGTCTATGATAGTTGATTGGTAGAATTATTTGTTGTTATTGCTCGACTTCTAATTCGGTGTGGATTTGGGAGGTAGGTTTTTGTAGAAAGCCTACAAGATGAGGGATCAGGAGCAAATGACTCATAGGAAGAGTACCGTTAGGCCTGTAGCTCGGGGTAGGATGCCAACGAGGATTAGTACCCAACGAGGCTGAGCTATAGTGCTAGCTCAGACTAGCGTGAGTGGAGTAGCATCACCTCCCGTTGGTGCTAGGGTAGCAACCCCAGGTGATTTAGGAACTATTGGGATCACGTAGGTTTTGGATGCAGAGAGAGAGATGTTGGGACAATAGGCCCAAAATCAAGCTGCTACCTTTACCGCAGTCGTTGCAGCCGCTGCTACTACCACTACCAATGATGTTGCTGCTGTCACACTTGTTGTCGCACTTGTTGAGGTTCTGCCAGGGAACTTGGTTGCTGGAAGACCAATTCATAAACTGGTGGAACAATTTTTGAAATTAAATCCACCGAAGTTTACTGGGGTAGGAGACCCCATAGCTGCTACTCTCTAGATGCAAGGATTGGAGAAGGCCTTTGCACTATTGATGTGCACTGAGACTAAGAAGGTAGTTCTTGCAACTTACTAGCTGGAGGGAGTCGCAAGTACTTGGTGGAGAACTACCCAAGGAGCGATATTTCTTGAAGGTGTAGCCACGGAGTGGAACACCTTCGTTGAGGCATTCAACAAGAAATACTTTTTTGAGACTTCAGAGAGATGAAGATGGCAGAGTTTTTAGTGCATTTGACAAGGCTCCATGATTGTAGATCAGTATGAGGCAAAGTTCGCTGAATTATCGTAGTATGCTCCTGAATTGGTGGAGAATCCAGTGAATTGAGTTAGGAGATTTTGGGATGGACTTAGGCCAGAACTGAGAAGTCCACTGATTCTGCTCAATTTGAGGAATTACAATGACATGTATGAGTGAGTCCAGATGATCGAGAGAGATCATAATGAAAGAGCCGCCGCATTTGGATAGCGGTTTGAATCGAGTAGGGAAGGGATTCGACATGGGAAGAAGCCCTGATCGGAGGAAGATTTCAAGTTCCGCCCAACAAGAAGGGTGAAGTTGGCAAGTTTGGATTGAGTCAAGTCGGGTCGTGTCACTTATGTGGAAGGCGACATGGTACTACTCCTTGCCCTCGGAGGCCTGGTGTTTGTTTTGAATGTGGCTAGCCGAGTCACATGAATAGGGTTTGTCCAAGGAGACCAAGAGGACAACCACAGTTGCCGATGCCGCCATAGAGGGCTTAGATTAGAGCTTACACACCATAGGGTGGACAAGTCAGACCTCTAGCTAAAGGAACAATGTATGCCATCACCAAGGTCAGGTTGAGGATGCGCCTGATATGGTTACAAGTACGGTTTCACTGAATGACCATGCTGTTTATGCATTATTCGACCTTGGTGCAACTCATTCTTGTATTGCCGAGTAATTTGTTAAGTTGATTGGATTAAGTCATGAGTTGCTGGAGTTAGTGGTTAGCCTATCTACACCATTGAAGGATAAGGTGTTGTCTACATTTGGTTGTTCTAGTTACAAGTTAGTGATTGGTGAGCGAGAGGGAAAAATAGACTTGTTAGTTCTAGCCATACATGACTTTGATTTGATAATTGGCATGGATTGGCTCACCAAGCAATGAGCTAAAATGGACTGCTATGGCAAGGTGATTTAGTTTAACCCGCTAAAGGGTGAGAGCTTCGAGTTTGTTAGAATCGAGGAGGACCCTCAATTTCCCTAATCTCATCACAAGAGGCAACCCATTTGTTAGACGGGGGTTGTCAAGGTTACTTGGCAACTTGTTGTGGATACGATAGTTGAGGAGTTAAAGATTGAAGACATCACAGTGGTACAAGAATTTCTAGATGTATTCTCGAAAGAACTACTAGGATTGCCGCCAAAGAGAGAGATCGAGTTTGTGATTGAGTTAGCACCCGAGACAGAGCCAATTTCTAAGGCTCCTTATCGGATGTGTTATCGGAATTGAAAGGACTGAAGGTGTAGATGCAGAAATTATTAGATAAATGATCCATACACCCTAGTGCATCACCTTAGGGAGCACCAGATCCGTCTGTAAAGAAGAATGATAATAGTTGCGTTTATGCATTGACTATCGCCGACCCAATCGAGTGATAATCAAGAACAAGTATCCACTCCCGAGGATGGACGACTTGTTTGATTAATTGCAAGGAGCGTCGATATTTTCAAAGATTGACTTGAGGACAATATATTATTAGCTGAGGATCAAGAAGTAAGATATCCCAAAGTTAGCATTTCATACTCGATATTGTCATTATGAGTTCACTGTAATACCGTTGGGGTTGACGAATGCTCCAGCTGCTTTTATGGACTTGATGAACCATGTATTCAAGGAATATCTATATCAGTTTGCGATTGTATTCATCGATGATATTCAGGTGTATTCGAGGAGTGTTGAGGAGCATGGGAGTCATTTGAGATTAGTGCTCCAGACCTTAAGGATTCATTAGTTGTATGCTAAGTTTAGCAAATGCGAGTTTTGGCTCACTTGTGTTACATTCCTAGGCCATGTGATTTTAGGTGAAGGAATCTCCATGGACCTGTCCAAGATTGAAGTAGTGATCAACTGGCTGAGACTAACTATAGTGACACAGATTAGAAATTTTTTGGGATTGGTAGGCTACTACAGATGGTTCGTGGAAGGATTTTCAGCCTTAGCGTCACCATTGACTAGACTTTTGAAGAAAGAAGAAAATTTTGTGTGGACATACAAGTGTGAGTGTAGTTTCCCAGATTTAAAGTAGAAGCTGACTACCACACTTGTGCTGACGATTCCTTCTGGTCCTGGGAAATATGAGATCTATATTGATGCGTCATTCCGAAGATTGGGTTGGATGCTGATGCAACATGGTAAGATTGTTGCATTCGCTTTGCGCCAATTGAGACCTCATGAACTAAACTACCCGACGCATGATTGAGAACTCGTAGCAATTATATTCGCGTTAATGATTTGGAGGCATTACTTGTGTGGAGAAAGATTTCAGATCTTCACGGACCATTAGAGTCTCAAGTACCTATTCTCTTAAAAGAAGTTGAATATAAGACATCGTCGATGGATGGAACTTCTGAAAGATTACATTTGTGATATTCTATATCACCCAGGAAAGGCAAATAAGGCCGCCGATGCTTTGACTCGAAAGTCTTCAGTCGCTCACATGTTGGTTAAGGAGTGGAATCTACTCGAGAGAGCTTGAGATTTGGTTTTCAAATTTGAGGTGGACACCTTTCTCATCTTATGGCCATACTCAAATTGAGTCAAATGTGCAGATTATGATCAAATTACTTTAGTCAACAGATCCCGATGTTAAGAAGATTCTACAAGAAGATGCTTATAAGAGAAAAGCTGACTTTCATATTTTCGATGATGGAACAATAAGGTTCCAATGACGTTTATGTGTACCTGACGATGAGAAGCTTAGAGATGATAATTTATCAGAAGATCATCATAGTAGTTACAACATTCACCCTAGAAGTACAAAGATGTATTAGAATCTGCGTCAACACTATTGGTGGTCTGGTATGAAGGCGGACATTGCCAAGCATGTCTCTGACATGTCAGCAGGTCAAAGATCAGCATTGAAAATCAAGAGGACTTCTGCAACCTCACGAGATCCTAGAGTGGAAGTGGGAGCATATCACGATGGATTTCGTGACTGGATTATCAAGGAATCAGAGATGTAACGATTCCATTTAGGTAGTAGTTGACAGATTAACAAAGTCAACTCACTTTATTGCAATGCAAAAGGATCTTGACTTGGATAGGAACGCTGGGTTGTTCGTGCGCCAGATAGTTCGATTACTTAGATCGAGACCCGAGATTCAGCTGCTTTTTGGAAAGCTTGCAGAGTGCTTTATGTACAAAGCTGCAGTACAATATGGCATATCATCCTCAAAGGGATGACTAGTTTGAGAGGACAATTCAAACCCTCGAAGACATGCTGCGAGCTTGTGTATTGGATTTTAAGGGAAGTTGAGAGGAAAAACTTCATCTTGTGGAATTTGCCTACAACAACAGTTATCAACAGAGAATCCGGATGGCTCTTTTTGAAGCATTGTATGGCAGAGCGTGCCAAACACCCATGTGTTGGGAAGAAGTCGGAGAGAGAAAGATCACAAACCTAGAGTTGGTTCAGCAGTCCGTGGATGCAGTCGCAGTGATCAGGAACATATTAAAGACTGCTCAGAGTAGCAAGAAAAGTTACGCAGATAAGTGTCGAAGGCTTTTGGAATTCCAAGTTGGTGATCACGTTTTTCTAAAAGTGTTGCGGATGTGGGGAACTTTGTGCTTGTTGACACCTAATTTTTTTGCCCAAATTATTGCATATGATTAATTAATTTTTAAAAAAAAAAAAAAAAAAAAAAAAAAAAAAAAAGGATTAAAAAAAAATTAAAAAAAATTAAAAAAAAAAAAAGTTGTGGCCAATGATCTAAATGTGACTAGCCAAGCCTAGGAGGTCAGATTGGAATTCAAATGACAATTTGGGGCCAAAATGCAATTTCCAAAAGTTGAGGGACCAATTCGCAAATTTTGCAAAATTTGCGCCCAAGCCCTTAAATCATCATCTTGGTCATCAATTAAGTTGAAATTGAATTTGGGCCAAGTAGAATCAATCAAATTGAGCCAAAAAGACCACATTTGTATTGAATTGGGTATTTTCGGATAAGAAAATGGCCAACTTTGAGGGACTTTTTTGCAAAATTGGGTGGGCACAATTGCGAAAATGGGTCAAGATCTTAAACTACTATACATGAGCTTTCTAATTGATCAAAAAACGCAGCAAAATTAGTGGATTAAAGCACTCAAATCAGCAGCCAAAACTCAGTCCACGAGTTGGTCTTAATCCGGAGTTGCTGAGTAAGCAATTTGGTGGCCCCACCATATCCTCCTCAGCTGCCTAACCAGCCCGATCTTTGAACGTGATGGAAGACCGTATATAGCAGTGCAAGTGGACGGAAATTGGCCAAGGGTAAGCTCCTGACAGCACCGGAAAATCGCAGCAAAACCTGCACACTCAACAGCTGCAGAATTAAAAAATTTGGCTAAGTCAGGAGAGTGGGTGGACTAGCTCAGTTGGCAGGCTTGGCAGGGGGCCAAAAAGCTGACCAAAAATCCCTCAATTCATGGGATAAGATCACTGAAGCAAGGTCTTTCAAGGGATGAAAAGAAAGAGACGACAGAAAAAAGGAGAGCTCGGAATCGATCCCCAAGAGAGCCCTCAGAAGCAACTCCAGAAAAAAAGCCCAGAAATTCCAGACCGACCTGGAGAGAGAAAATGGAGATTTTCACACACCTGTGGCCAAAATTAGCCAAAACCTTCAACTAGAGAGTGAAAATTCGTTCCAAGATCTTTCCAACCATAGGTCGCACGTCCCAAACGGAGATCGGGAAGACCTCCTAAAGCCCCCCGAAAACAGTGCCCTCCTGGCGGGCCAAGAAAGTCCGAAATTTTTCTAAGTGTTGAGCCTGATTGTTCATGAGTGAGGAAAGACGAGTGCTTTTGAGAAACTTGAGAGACAAATGAGGAAAGCCATGACTTACAAGCCAAACTATAATACATATAGTTTTGGTTGATTTGAACTTGGCCAACAAGGAAGGTCTGGAAGTCTAGTTTTAAAAATCAACGAAAAGCTTCGTTGTCACTTTTTCTTCTGCAGATCTCACTTTCAGCTTGAAGGAACCAACTTTCACGTGCTTCCAGAAGACAATTTTGTGGTTTCCTTGGCCAAGAGTCGCTTGAAAAAGAAACTAGGAAGCAAGGTAAGCATTCTAGATGTATTTTTGTTCAAGTTTGAACATGTTTTGATCACGAAAATCGAGAAGGAAACTAGTCTGAAGAGCTGATTTCTGAAGCTAAAATTTTTCTAAGTGTTTAAAACCTCTTCAATGCCCCCTACATGCTCGACTTGCTACTCCCCTTTGCATGCTTGTTTTTTCGTTATGACTTTGATGAATGCTACATGGAAGTACAAATGATGCATAGGACAACCCGGTTTAGTCTTTAAATCTCCTTGTGAACCATGAAACCATCTATGACATGAGCCAAAAACCACATTGAGACATGGTTGGCCAGCATAGACCATGCATGAATGCTTCTTGGAGAGTTCATTTTGATGCGTTCGGTTGATCATTTTCGGTGATGTTTGTTGCATTTGAAAGTAAGTGTCACCTATTTTCATCTAGATGGAGTAATATTCCATATAGATATGGTATGTGATGGTTGTCGGAGCTTCAATCTGAGCATTTGGCATGGCTGTTTGACTTGGGTTCATCACCAGTTTTGCAAAACAGCCCCAACCCGCATGTTGGAGGCCATTTTCAGTTCGGTTTTTGCATGTTCTAGGCTGTAATTTCTAGTCAAACACGTTCTTTGCATGTAGTAGTACATCATTGCTACTTTGCATTCACATGAGATTGCTTATGGATCGAGATTGAAGGCCACGAACATGACCCGAAGAAGCCGTTTGAGGCGATTTGATGCAAACCAAGTGTTCGATAAAATGTTGAAACCGAGCTCCAATCTCGAAGCGGTCGATTTGAGCTTAATCGTTGTGATATTCATGTGATTTGTTACTCCATGTTAGCATAGATCGGTTTAAGGAATCATTATTAATATTTTTTTTAAATAATAAAAAAAAAAAGAGAAAATCTGAAAATTGCAAAAAAATATAAAAAATGTTGGATAACATTAAATTAGGATAGAAATGACATATATGGAATTTTCCTATTTTTAAAATGTCATTTTCCTAATTTAATGCTATTTTGTTATTTTATAACAATTTTTGTAAATAATCTATTTTCCATAGATTAAAATTAATTGGAGTAATTTCATGCATCTAGAGTAATTTCATGCATATTTAACTTCTCATTTTGCTCACGGGGTCCTGTCCCGGCGTGATAACAAGGCCATGTAATATTATTTGCCCGACTTGTATCGGGTCTTTCTTTTTCCGCATTACTTTCAAGTCATTTCAATTTCTTGGATGTTTATTTACCGCACCGCTTTTCAATAATTTGAGTGTAAATTTCTTTTCTAAATTATGTTAGGATTAGTTTAGACAAAAAAAAAACCTACAAAAGCATTTGCATGGACACTTAGCGGTTTCATAAAGATTATAATTGGTAATCAAGATTGTGTGGCCATTTAGATAAACAACCTTCCAAGTTAGTGGTATCGCAAGGGCGCTAATAGAAACATTGGCGTAAACAAGTCCCCATTCCTAGAAATCTCTGGTTGCGTAGAAATCGAGACAACACTCCCGTGTCTCGGTTGGTTTCTAGCCGACCCCAATAGGCTAGTGGCGACTCCTAGAAGTACTTAGGTTGTTAAGAATTAAAATTCAAAATCTAATGTCGCGCGAGGTATGGGCTTGGGAGAGCCCACGCCTAATTTAGGGCCGTTGGTCCGCTTCTTTAGGCAAATACCCCTAAACCTTTTCTTTCTTTTTCCGGATAAAAAAAAGAGGTCGCGACAGTGCTTTGGCGGGAAAGGAAAACTAAGCTCGAGGTATATAGGTCCATTTGATATTCTTAAGAGAATTGGGACCCTAGCATATCGTCTTGTATTGCCGCCAAGATTGGCGCAAGTGCATGACATCTTTCACGTTTCGATGTTGAGGAAATATGAGTCTGACCTGACCCACGTGCTTAATTTTGAGGAATTGGACATGGACGACCGAGTGTCGTACGATGAAAGCCCGGTTCAGATCGTGGATAGGAAAGAGCAAGATCTACGTACAAAGATCATCCCGTTGGTCAAACGGGTATGGCAGCACTACGGCACTGAAGGAGCAACCTAGGAGATTGAAGAGTCGATTAGACAATTGTACCCCCACCTTTTTGCTTAAAGTTTGAAATGGTTTAAATTTCGATGACAAAATTTTTATAAGAGGGGAAGAGTTGTGACATCCTGAATTTTCAATGTCGTTTTCAATTGAATAAATCAGGCCTTTCATCGACGCGCCTATAGTGCTATTCTCAGAGCTGATCACTCGTGAGATAACTAGACTATATGTGAAGTCATTAAGAGATTTTAATGCAATAGACTTGAGGATTCGATCAGGAATTAGCTACTCAACTATGCTCATGTGCAGAGATCCTTATGGCACAGTTAAAAATCGATTAGAGATCAAGGATAGGTCAGTTCAGCTGAGATGTGTGGTTAAACGTGGGTGATTCCACTAAATCGCAAAATTCTCGGCGATTGGCACTATACTGATTTTTATGTCATTTTTGGTACCCTATGTTCGTATTTGAAACCTTGAGATTTTCACGACCACAGAGAGTCCCTAATGTGTCAAACAGGTTTATTGTGGCTTGAAGAAAATAGAGCGTGGTTCATTTGCACTAAAAAATTCTGAAAGCTGCCCAGTAGCCTAGGTTACGCTAAAATCACGTCGAATTAAAATTAACTGTGAATTTGAATCCGATTTAGAAATTGAAAATTCTATTATGATGTGAATCATTGTGGATAGATCGTTCTACGAAGGTCCGGATGATGCGAATTGCGAACCTCGACCTCCAATCGAACCTGTGATTGGTAACCTCGGTATAAATGTGACCTATTGATGAACGCGTGTCAACCAACCAATGTTATAGACGCCACGAGCAAAAGAATTTGCTATCTTGCTCGATAAGTCGAATTAACCGTCACAAGCGAACCTTGATTAGGTCAAGTCCTCAAAAAAACAGTAGAAGATAATTTCTCAACTTTTTCCTCAAAAATAAAATATTTCTGTCCCTAAAGAAATTTGGCAAATCCTTTATATAAGCTTTCTAGCCGCCACACAAACCCTAAAACCAACCCTAAAAATCTAATGCGTCATATTCTAGAATATTCCTAAACAAGAAGAGATATATATATATATATATATATATATATATATATATATATATATTGACTTGGTCGAATATTTGGTGACCGGATAATGAAATTGTGCTAAGATTTCCAAGATTCTTCAAGATTTGATCCAAGGTCATCTCCACGCCGAAGATCACAAATCATGACACCAACGGCTTGCTTAGATTGTTTGTCCCGCGCTCGAGTGAATACATGGACACAATGAATACATTATGTACCTAAGCAAGTTTCGGTAGCAACGCCAACCGATAGGCCATATTCCCTATCCTTTCTAAGATTTCAAAGGGTCTTATGTACCATGGACTTAACTTACCTTTCTTACCAAAATGAGACATACCTTTCGATGGAGAAACCTTGAGAAACACATGGTCTCCTACTTGGAATTCTAAAGGCTTTCGTCTCTTGTCTGCATAACTCTTTTGCCTACTTTGGGTAGCTTTAATTCTATTTCTAATTACCTATATTGTCTTAGTATTAACCTACACCAACTCACAACCAGTAAGCTTCGTTTCCCTAACCTCATTCCAACAAGTTGGAGTTTTGCAAGCTCAACCATACAATGCCTTAAATGGAGCCATGCGAATGCTCTGCTGGAAACTACTATCATAGGCGAACTTAACGTGAGATGGGCGTTCATCCCCACTTCTCTTGAAGTCAATAACACAATCTTGTAACATGTCTTTCGACGTTTGGATGTTCTCTTCATTTAACCATTTGTTGGTTGCAGTACCTTAATTTTCAGTAGTATTTCTGGCTCGATCGTGCTTTCGCTACACACTTTGATAAAATAAGGCATTCTTCAAAGATAGTCTATTCTTATAATGATGTCAGTGTCATAGATGGCTTACACAACCAAATCCATTGCTTCCTCTTATTTATTTATAACAATCTTACACTCTTTGCATTCGGTGATGAGTAGTACTTCATTTTGTAACAACGGTCTTGGAGTTTTCCACTTCATCCTAAGTGACTGCATATACCTTTCCTTGTGCTGGCGGACGTTGAAAATTGTTGTATTGTGGTGCTTCATTTTGCAGCATCGTTTGCGGCTGTTGCTGTAGCATCATTAGCCGTCGCTATGGGCAATCTATGATAATGTGGCCTTGCTGACAAAAACCGAAACAAACTCCCGTTCAAGTCAAGCATGGAGTATTACCATGTCATTTTTGGCAATTACGGCATACATCCCTTGGAGTGAAGGTTGGCCTCAAGGTCTTATTCTTCTTATTAGAAGCGAATGAACGTTTTTCTTTATGTCTTGATCTCTTGTCACGATGCTAATTAACTCGCTCTAAGAAATCTCTTTCTATTAGCTGGGCTCGCTCATATAATTTGCTGTAGTTCTTGAGGTTCAGTGGCACTAATGAACTCTGGATTTCAGGTTTTAGGCCATCTCGGAATCTCTTCACTCTATCCATTGGATCCTCAACCAACTTGGGGGCGTATCTTGACAACTCGGCAAATTCTGCCTCATATTGATCAATAGTCATGTTGTTTTGTTGGAGTCACAAAAACTTCGCCATCTTCTTGTCACGAGCACATTCATAAATTTTTTTTTAATTGAATGCCTCAATAAATGCGTTCCAAGTTACAACAGTATCAGTAGGGAACACCATTCATTGCATTGCCTTCCACTAGTGACTGGCGCTACCTTCCAACTTTTTTTTTTTTATGACCCGGCAACCACCATTGGCCGGCAGCCTAGACGTAAACCTGGGGCGGACTGAGCCACCACCACAGACCCAGCCGCATTTGAGTCGCGCGAATGCGACGCATCTGGGATTTGAATCCCTCCCCTTCGTGAGGGGGAGAGGAACCGAAGCCAACTGCGCCACCATGGGCGGTGGTTTCTAGCTTGTTCATCACTAGTGGTGTCACCTTATCTTCATCAAGAAACACCTTAAAAGTGCGAAAATCTTTTCTAACTTACCCTAAAAGTGCGAAATTCTTTTCTAACTTATTGACCCATGATTCAGCTTCTTCGGGATCTGCTATCCCAGCAAACCTCAGGGGTCGCAGCTTTAGGAACTGCTCCACCAGTCCCTGCATAGGACGTTCACCATTTCCACTTCCGTTTCCAGCCATAGAGACGTTCCCAGAAGCAAAAGCCGCTTGGTGCTATGCTTGCTGCCCCATTATGCTTCCAATGGTCTTAAGAGCTTGCAAAATTCCATCTAGTCGAGGGTCCTCTTTTGACTTCCCTTTGGAACTCACCTAGCCCTGAGTCAACTTTCCTATCATGGCCACCTGGCCTAGAGTACTCATATTGCAACTACATGAATTCTAGAAAGACTTTCTACAGCACAATAAATGGTTAGGAATCAAAATCTCCTACTGAGAAACCAAGCAAGTAACAATCACATGCATGGGGTGTTTTCCTAGCCGACTATCCCATGACTCCCAGTGCACACCTTATCACTCCAGATAATAACCCCGCTTTGATACCAAAACTGTCATGACCCCAACTCCATTCCAAGGATCACGAGTAATAGGGGTTATTTTTCATTAAGCACATGCGGAAAGTGTACATACAACACCCGAACAACAACAGCAACTAGGAAAACAACCATTTACAAACGCACAATTACATTAGCTACGTTTACCCATTTCTTTTAATAGGTCAGGGTAAACCTTAGCTCCTCTAGTGAGATTGCAACTCCCAAAATTGATGTGAGACTTCCATGCCTATAAGACTGAAAGGATGAGAGTTGAGTTTTGGGGAAACTCAGTAAGTAAAACCCCTAATTCTCTACTAGGAAGACATCTCATCATCAAAATCTAGTAGGTACAACACTTGCAATGCAATGTCGATGGTAGATCAATAGCAAACTTATTGCTATCCTTGACTACATGCAGATGTCCATTCATTTATATTTCAATGCATGCTTACCTTATACTTATCAATGAACATATCAACATATCATATTTATGCATAAACCAGCACTTATGCAAATTCATTTATCGTCGTCCTGGCTCAATCGTGGCATCCCGTTTTAAGCTAGGCATCATAGCTCAAATAGAGCATCCCAGGGCAACTTACAGGAGGCATCTGGGCTCAAAACCAAGGCATCTTGGCTGAACCAAGGCATCCCATTCAATGAATGAGGCATCACCACCAACACTATGTGGCGACAAGCACTTTTTCCTCTTTAAGTGCACATACAAACGCATCACACAAGCCAGTTTTTCATCTCTTATCTTAGCCAACGTATGCAAGACCTAAGTGCATACTCATTCAAGTGAGTGTTCCATGATTCTCAACATCATATTATAAATATGCCGGGAACAATTCTTGGTTTGTGGCTTGGGTCGCATCACGACTTGACGTCGATTCCAAATCGAGCGAACCTTGACCTCGTCCCGGGGCGTGAACACACTCAAACATGCAAACATGAGCAAACACACAAAATAACATTACAACATACACACGGCTTACATGGTGAGCACACCATTAAACTCGACAATGTAGGTTATTGCCCTAACCAAGAGTTAGAGATTCTACTTACCTTTGATGAACCTTGCACTAAGACACGAACTACAAAGGAAGGGCGGCTTACTTTGAAGGCCAAGAGAGAGACGTGAGGTGGAGGGTGTTTAAGGAGATGGAGGGTAGACAAAATGGGAGCAAAGTGAGGAAAATGAAGAGAGCTACTCATATTTATACCCCTTGGAGCCATCATTACCATGCCAAGTGATCTATTATAATGTTTCCAAGTGTCCTACCTAAATTCCTTGGGTGGCAAGACTATGGGTCCAATAATTGAAGCCTAAATGATGAGTTGGAAGGCTAAAAGGGCTTACTTGGCAACCTAAGCTCATAGGCGTCATCGATGATGACCCTCTTTTCACTTTTCCATTGGTCCATGTGTATGCCACTTTTATAGAATATCCAAGATATTTTGGACCACAATCATGACCTTTGAAAAGTCAAGGGAATCCTCACCTTCATCATGAAGGAATTCTAGAGTTTTCTTTACTATTTTCCTTTCCTTCTTTAAGAAGGAAAATTTTCCTTCCTCGAGAAGGCAATCAAGAAAAGTCTATCATCCAAGTTGATTCTAGGGCCGAGGAAGAGATCGTTACGTACACCTCAACATGGAATTTAGGGACTTGAGTCCAAGCTTGGGTGTGACTCATACCTTTTAGATGAGAAAAACAGTTTTGAACAATTTCTGAAATCAGTGTCTTTACTTTATCAAACGGAATAAAAAACTTATGAAATTTTAATATGTCGTCAAGAATATCTTAGGAAACATTTTTCATGCAGGAAGTCAATTCAAATTCATGCTGTGGAAAGAGTAGCAAATCATTGAACACAACCCAAATATTCATCCGTCAAGCAGATTCAATAGTTGGAGTGAGAGACTCATTTTGAAATCCAAATCTTCATAAAATTCTTTGAAATTTTAATATGTTGTAGATATGAATGTTTTTTAAAACTTTCATGAGGTAAGAATGGTTAAATTTGAAAGAAAAAAATTTATAAAAATTCGAGAACACAACCTGGTCATCATTTTCACTACACGGGATAGGTTCTAACCGGTGAATGATTGGGCCTTCGTCCCAACCATTTCAAGTCAGAAAAATATGAAATTTAAGTATGTTTTATATCAAGATGCTTAGAATAACTTTCATGCCGGAAGTTTCTTTTAATTTGTGGCACCCCTCGACGGCCCCCAATCTGTTAAGGTCACCACAGGTACTTGACACTCATCCTATTACATACCAGTAAGGTAACCTTTAAATTTTTGTGAAACCATGGTTCATAGGGGTTGATCAATAGAATACTTTTCCTTTTTTTTTTTTTTGTAAAGGTCCTAGCGTAGTTCATCAGCGGAAGCATAAACGAGTCTCACTATCTCTCCCTCCAATAACAATAATGCAATGCACACCAACTACGCACCAAAAGAAAAGATAAAGTCGATTCACTTTTATTTATATTTTCATGATGGACATTTCGGGTCGATACAACAACAAAAAGGCCAAGATTTTTAACTATACTTTGCTATACCTAAATGAGAACTCGACCCTATATGAAACATGTACACCCCTCCATCAACAAGTGTCGGCTATCCCCAAAAAAAGCATCAGCTCCCACCAGTCATACGGGCCATCACACCCAACCCGGTGTATCGGGCGGCGGCGGCAGTAGCATCCCTAGCATCACCCCACTGCGTCGAACGTGAACGGACAAAAACTCTTAGATGACCGGACCATCCGCAAGACCCACATCGTACATCACCAGCACTCGGACTCGGACATACTCCAGACCAAGTATACTAATACAGGAATGCTCAGTGCACTCCACCTCAACGTCAGTAGGTATGCCATAAAAGTTACCATGCACAACTCATGAAAAAGGCATCTTTCTAATATGAAATGTTAATCCCCAAAAGGGGTGAGTATAACCACTCAGCAGTAAAGATCCGCCAAACTACACAGTCCATCATACAGAACAATCAAGGTATCATGAAAAAAACACATATTATTCATGCATTCAAGCATACCTTACCTTGCAGCCATGCGTATATCATCATGCAACGTGCATATATCACCATGCCATATGTACACACCCATGCGCATGATACAGTCTCAATTTTTATCTTTCCAGGGACCAGTGTTTGCATCCCTCAATTTATCGCTTGCATCCAACCTGGCATCACAAGGAACCTCCGGCACACATCTCCAGGCATCCGGCACACACACTCCGAGCATCTCGTACCCCAACTAGCATCACGAGGCATCCCCCCGGTACACACCTCCGAGGCTTCCGGCACACACCTCCGGGCATCTCGAAACTTCCAAGGACAATCTGGCACACACACTCCAGGCATCTCGAAACTCCTGAGGCATCGTCGGCTCACACCTCCGACGGTCTTGTTATTATCTTAATTTATATTCACACATGTATCTCAATTTCAACATGGCATTTGATGCATCAATATCAAGAGTCTCAACCATCTTTTTTTGCCATATAACATGCCATATGTCGTCACATATGCAGCAAAGTCAACTGCTCAAAGCATTACATCACATGGAAAAATTCATTTATTTTTGAAAACGCATCAATTTTCGGATAAAACAGAATGCACTCCTTTAGTTAAAACTCAAAATAATTAGTAAAATGTATTAATAAATTCTGAAAACTTGACACATTATAGACGAGACCTAAAGGCAGATATTTCATGAAAAACACCATACCAAAAGAATCTCACACAAAGCAGTATGGTCCATGCATCACAGTTTTCAAAATTTCAACAATTCAGCTTACACAGTTTCGGAAGAAATTTAAATTAAATATCCAATTGAACTCCAAAAATTCTGAACTTTTGATATGTTATAGAAAAGTCCTAAAGTTAAATATATCGTGAGAAATCAAAACCCAAATCGTTCTAGATTAATAGATATAGACGATTAATTCCCCCTGTTCTCGGCGTTGTTTTTTTTCCAGATTATCTTCTTTCAAAGGAAACTCGTTTCACTGACCTACATATGTCCGTTTCTTCTAAATTTTCAGTATGTTATACCTCAGAATATTACCTACAACTTTCGTTAAGGACACATGATCAAATTTTAACTGGATAAATTTTTATAAAAATCACAGCATCATACTAGGTTGAGGTAGCATTTTCCCAGATTCAGTTTCTTCAAAGGACAACAATTTCACCGACCTATTTTTGTTCATTTCCTCTAAATTTTTTATATGTTTTACACTACAACTTTCATTAAGAGATCGAAGCGAGATTCCAACTAAAAAGTCGCATGCATCTCACAAACTCATGAAGGTCGAACTGATTTTTCCAGAAAACAGCATGCTAGGCCAACAAGTTTCTCCCCGAAGCTTCGAAATTTCATCCCTTCCACCACAACCTAAGTTCACCATCTTCTACACACACATCACAACAAACAATGGGTAGGTTTTAGGACTCTACTTGCCTCTAGCTCAAGCGAACACAGCAAGCAACGAATGGAGGGGCAAGGCGGCGAACGAACGGCGGCGAACGAACCTCCTCCTTCTTCCTCTTCTTCTCTCGCACGCCCACTCTCTTTCTCTCTTCCTTTCTTTCTCTCGGACGACCACTCTCTCTCTCTCTTTCTCTTTTTCTCGTGCGACTGCCTCTCTTTCTCTCCCTTCCTCGCTTAATCCGCCCCCCTCATCCTCTCTAATTTTCTTCCCCCTCATGATTAGCTTGTAATCATTTCTTTGCATGCAGGTGACACTTGGTAAATGCCATGCAAGATGGGCTCTATCCAGATGGGCTTGGGCCAGCTTGGTCGACGGCAGCTCCTCCTCCTCCTTTAGGCTTCGCGGGCCAGGCCCATATGGCCGAATGGTGGGGCTATGGGTTGGTTTGGTTCTTAATTATCCAGCCCACCATTATTCCAATTAATCCCAACTTAATTTCGTACTTAGATAAATACCTAATCACAAAATAATATGGCCAAAAACTTGCAACATTAAACCATAAGAATCTAATATATAAGGTGCATGGTCAAGAACCATATTCCTCATCAAATTGTCCTATAGCACCAACCTTAATTTACCCATGAACACAAGATACATTTCCATTAAAGTACTTAGTCTTAATCTATTACAATTCTTTGGTCTAATGATCATGACATGAATCAATGACACTTCCATCACATTTCCATAGGTCTTAATGTATCTGGAGGTTGCCATGAATTTTTGGGATGCCACATAATGAAAAGAAATCCCAAGGCATGCTACCACCTCGTAACGAGCTACTGGCGGCGCGTCCATACTATCAATCTAAAAACTATAAGGAATGAGCAAAAACAATGCCTAATAAAGAAATTATAAGACTCTAACCTAGACAATCCACAGCTATCAAAGGATACAAGAGAATCACAACCAAATAGCTTAAGATACTAAGACAAGATTGTCATAGGTACAACTAAATGAATATTGATGCATCACATGTATAACCAATTTATACAAGACATACTAAATGCATCTATATATATATATATATATATATATATATCACATTCTCAATCTATATCAAAATGAAATACAACAGTAATATGCACAACTCACATGCCAAGTAGATATTATGATTTAGTGTGAATATCAAATCCACCCTCGATCAGTTTACCTACTAGAACACAACCGGCCTAATCGAGTCACTTTCGAAATCCCACATCCGGACTTCCACAATATTTCTATCATGGGCATCTCACTCCAAGGCATCCTAGTATCACATAACCAAGGCATCCCAAGATCACTCAGCATGGGGCATCTCACTCCGAGGCATCTCAGTATTCCACAACTGAGGCATCCTTGATCACCTACAAGGGCATCTCACTCCGAGGCATCCTAGCATCGTGTTCAACTGAGGCATCCAAGATCACACAGCATGGGTATCCCATCCCCGGGGCATCACTGGCATCTCAGTACCGATGGAAATCTCTTACTTATTCAAGCACACATTTCACACATCACACCTTCGATTAATGTCATCATAGCATGCACAAGACCTCAAAAGTACACAATTACCTCAAGTATAATCTATACACTTAAATCTCATGTATCAAGCACACGTGTGTGTCCAAATTATAAGATAAAACCCATTTGGGTACGTCTCATGCACACGCATGCCACCATTGGTATCTATACCATAACCATACTTCAAATGATGGATGAGGCATGCTTGTGCACAAACTAACCACTATCATGAGATCACTAAGCTCCATATGTGTCATGAAAGTCAAGTACAAGTGATACAACAACTGTTGCCCATTCTCGGATCAAAACAGTTTATGAACTAAAATGAGCAGTTTCGATCACAGACACAGAAAGCATATCTAATCTTATTGGAATGTTACATAATTTCAGTATGTTATAGAACAGACATATATTAACACTTTCTATGAAGAAACCTAAGCCTATATCTCATTGTCTTCTTTCCTAAAATTCTGCAACAACTTTCCAGATTGAGTACCTACAGAAGAAAGATCGTTTCACTGCCCAAATCTTGATTGTTTATTCTAAAATTTTGATATGTTATTCCTAAGGATGTTTCCTACAAATTTTATGAAGGGTTTGAGGTATAATTCTATCTATAAAATTACAGAAAATTTGTGGAATCATCAAAGGTCTTGCTGTCTTCTACAATACAGCTTACTGTTTCAAAGAGAAGTACTCCCACCTACACGTTTTCGCATCCATTTTGCTATAACTAGAAGTCAAACTTAATCTGATGGATTTTATCTTAAATAAAATTATTCTTTTTCCTTATCTTCATTATTAGAAATCAAGGCGACACAAAACAAAAGGCTTTCCATCTATATTTCTCTAGAACAGAAATGTTTTGCACCGTTTCTTCATCTTTAGCTCAACTAAACCTTTAGTTTCTCTACCAATCTCTTGTAGTATCTTGACACTCTTCCACAGCATCTGAGGATAATCACAGTAGATCTTTACTTACATAGAACCTTTCACAGCTCGGTTCAATACAAATACTCGCACTTCAATTCATCTACTACAACATGTATCACTTTTCCTCACTCGGCAACCACCACTGCACCTTACTCGACAATCACAGCTCACTCACTCTCAAGTTCCGAAACATGCAAGGCTCTAATGCAACATGCAAAGACTCAAAGCTTCAATCTAGAGTTCATCTAGCTCAATCCAACACAAAACAGTAACATCGCACCTAATCCTCCACCATTCGGTTAGTTCCACAAGTTCACTTGACAAAATCAGTGGATAACTTCTAGTTTAGAGGCTCATATTTCCTTACCTTTTCCTAGTTAGTTGATGACTCAAGACTCTTCGAAAATCAGCACGTAAACTCACACAAGAAGAAGAAGAATTGCTGGAGTTGTTGCTGGTTTCTTTTGCTCGACCGAGAGAGAGAGGAAGAAGAAAGCTTTTGGTTCGGCTTTGAAGAGAGGAAAAGGTGTGAATTATGAGGAAATAGAGCTACAAGTCTAATCCCTAGGGTAGCTTAATCATTAGCAAATCTAATGATGATGTTTCCCTTGGCTGTTTCAGTTTTGGAGAAGAGAAACCCGTAGGAGAAGAGAGAGAGGAGGGAGAAGAGAAGAGTAAATCGTGGCCTCCATGCACGATTTCTTCCAACATTTGTCATTCGATATCGATAGTCTCTAACCCATGTCGTTAGTCGGTTTATTAGTTTCTAATGATTTTCACTTAATTCCATTTCTCTTATAATTATGCCAATTTATGAAATCATATAACATATTAGCAACTCGGCGTTAATCTACGAAGGATTTATCACAAGAAATGCTAAATTTAGAAGCCGACATTAGCAATACAATCACTAATCAAATCATCCTAACTATAATCTATAAAATTAATCGAGAATGAAATTACTCGGGCCTAAATACATGTCTCCGGCCCACCAGGCTCATTCTACGACAATCATGGCCCATTAAACTTAATTCACTATTTTAATAAATCCAAGTCTTGGCCCACTCCAAGCCAAGCCCAAGTCCAGATCTTCTATTCGGCTAATCGAGCCCAACTCGATGACTCGTGTGGCCTGCTTATTTCTTAAGTCCACACATTCCTTATGGTCCATCGGGTTTGCTTTCTGGCCCGATTTAAAATAATCCAAACCCTTAACAATACGATTACACTAATAAGGTCGGTAAAATTTGGGATGTCACATGTGTAGTCCATTTCTTGGCCTCCAAGATCTTCTACTTAGTTTAGAGTTATAACTAGGCTAGGCTATAGGTACACATAAGTCTCTACATTCATCATCCTCATTTAATGCTTTTCACACTTGTTCACACTTATTTTCTAGGAAGGTTTGACTAACCTAAGGCCTATCTAGCTTAGCCTCCTAGTTGGGAACAAAATAAGGGTCAAAAATCGAGAATGTTACCACGACTATTCCTTAAACCAAATCGAGCTTTTGGAAAAGAACTTTCTTAGCAAATTGGTTTTGGGAAACATCACATGTACCAAAGCATTTTTAAATTTGATTTGATAAGAAGATTCGTTGAAAATCATTTGACAATGAATATTGAGGTATTTAAAACAAATTTTATGAAGAGGGAATGACTTAGGTTCATGCACAAACTAACCTAGGAAGTTTATCTAAACAATCACAATCAAACTCATGTTAGGATATTTAAGAACAAGCATATAAAGATAGAAAAATTGGGCAATGCCTAATGAAAAATTGATGATGGAAAAATTCCTTAATATGTGTGATAGAATAACAAGCAACTTTCATGAAGAAATTTTTCCTAAATGAGCTACACATGATTTTACAAAAATCAAACAACAAGCAACAATGTGTTAGAAATTTGTCAAAATAGCAGGACATTTACTTATTTTTACAAAAATTTGTCGTACCAAAACAAGTCTAAGTTACAATATTTTACATAACATAGCCAACATAATGAAAAACAAGTTTTATTGAGAGACCAAGTGCAAAATCCTTACAGAAAAAAAAGTAGTACAAAAATGTCAAAGGTTTGTCCAAACGTGGGTTAGAATAGGGCTCCGAATTTGATCACATGTCCAAATTCTAATCTAGTTTTGAAAAAATAGAAAGTGGTTCAAATGATGAGTGATCTGCGTGAAATCAGTGGCATTGGAAACCTCTAAATGTGCCTTACAAATTTCTAGAGAGCTTGAGTCCAAACTAGGTCAAAGTCTAAAAGTGTGTTTATCGATAACTAAGAAAACAGAACACAAGCATGCGTTAGAAAACTTCAAAGTCATTCAAATAATGCACAAATGGCATGAAAAAATCACATGGGACTTATGATCGGATGTGACAAAAAATTTGCATAATCATTTAATCCTAGGTCGGTATGCAAAATGTCATACAATTTAAATGATATTATAAAATGATTCAAGATTCCTAATGATATGCTTGTGAATCCTAAGTGTGATGAACACTTTTGTGACATAAATTTAACGTGCAATATGATATTCAAAGGATATGACCTAAACATGTATGCGAACCTTATCTTCACCAAAAAAAAAAAAAAAAAAAAAAAAAAAAAAAACATGTATGCGAACCTTATAACATGCAGTTTAATTATCAAGGAGGCATGATCGCACAATTTGGTCTCTAAATGACTCAAACAAGCATGACAAGATGCATATACATCAAGATTTCATTTTAGCATTAATTTCATAGAATGGGCATGATTTCAGCCATCTCAAGACATGTAAAAATCCTACAAAAAAATCCTACATGTAGAGCATGCATTGATGAACATTTCTCGTTAAGAGTTTGAAACCTAAATATGATTTGCATGAGCTATAGTAAATATAGCAAAACAAAGATGCATATCTAAGGTATATATTGTCGGTTAACTCATGCAATTGGTTCACTTATTAACATCAAGACTTCACAAAACATGCATCGATTGAACAGATACAACATGAATTTCATCTTCATGAAGAATTTGAGACCAAACAAACTCATTTATGGACTCAATTTCACCAAATCACAATTTGAAATAGTGCAGGGTAGGCTGTCGTATGTTCAAATCTAGGCGATTTTAACTTAGTTAAACACAATTACAAGCAACTTTCATGAGGAAAGTTCTTCCAGAACTCAACACAAAAATTAGTACAAAGATAAAAAAATCAGGAATCAACAGAGCGGACCTACCTAGGCTTAGATCTGAGTGGTTTTGACCTAGCTAGTCATGTCCCAATATTTTTTTTTTTAAATGCAGAACATTCTCAAGATAATAACAAAAAACTCTCATGAAGGAAAGTTCATTTAGAAATCAACACAGAAAATTGCACAAAAATAGAAAAGACAAAAGACGGAACAATAATAGAATTGAAACTACTGCAGAATCACTTATTTTTGGAGATGTTTTTCAAAGGTCCAATGATGCTCAATTGGGATGTGCAACCTATCAATTTGAAGCTTGTAACTTGTATTATCAAAGTCTAAAAGGAATCAAACTAAAGTGAAGTCATTTCGGACCTCATTTTGGCCAAATTAGTAAACCTATTACAAGAATCGCAAAAATGCAGATTGAGGCTAAATCAAGTTTAATCATCCACATCATTCAAGACCAATCAAGCACAGAAAATCATCATCCAAATTCTTCGATTTAACATTTAAACATGCCATATTTTCCTAAAATTGAACCCCAGCCCCGACTGGTTCATCCGATCTCGCTTCACCGTGTTCAAGATTGAGATTGTTACATTTTACACATTTTTATTAATTTTGATTGCAATCGATCGAATCAAATCACCGGAACATGTTCAAACCTCCATGGACCAAATCTAAACAGCAAAGATCACTCGCAAATCTGTCGGATCGTAGTCTTGATGATGAAATAGAACTGGTCTGTTTGAACTGGTCTCCAAAGCTGTTGGTGAAACTCGAAGATTGTTGGCTTGATCAAAGAGATCTAGCTTATTGCCGAGGCTTCTAAAAGCCTCAATAAGCTACCAAAGATCATAAGGAAGATTGGAGGCATGATAGATGATGGCAAGGTTGCTGGTGTGGGGGCTAGATTGCTAGTGGAAACTTAACGCGCGATGGAGAAAAGGAAGGAGAGAGAATTGGCGGGTGAGAGAAAGCCAGAGAGAGATTTTATTGAAGATATTTTTCTATAAATTCGTGCAAAGGAGGCCCCCCCCCCTAAAAAAATGGACGGAAAGTGGACTTATATACTACCCCAAAACCATCCAATTTTGTTTGTCGATTCAATTCAATGTCTGAAATTTCGATCCAACAATCAAAAGTTAATTTTCAAGGCTCTATTATGATTTAGAGATGTTGGTTAATTGATCTAATAGATTTGGTTTGCAAAAACCTGAATGAAAAATCAAGAATTGCATCAAAATGCAATATTATGGGTCAAAATGCAATTTTATGAAATATGGGGATTAATATGCAAAATTTTCAGAAATTGAGGGTGCAAAAATGAAATTGGCATTGTGAGAACTTCATAATTGGTTGTTGGAGGTGAGGAACCGACCGGCAAGGGGTTGAACCGACCATACAAACCATCCCTGCCGGGCGATCAACCGGGTTTTGGCCGGTTTGGTCTGGTTCTAGTCATTTTGCCTACTTGGGATCCCTATGAGTCTAAAATTTATGCAATTTGGTCCCCAAAAGAATGACCAAATTGAAAATGAATTTTATTATATTTAAGAAGAAATTGGCCAATTAAGATATAATTAAGCTAATCAAACCTTATGAACATGATCTAGGGGTCTTTTATTGACCTAATTGAATGATTATCGTGAAAGGCAACGGGTCAAAACCACAGGTGCTTTGAATTGGGCTTAAAGGGCTAAAATGGTCAAATTTGTAATTCAATGGGCAAAAGTGCAAATTAACTAGAATTGAATTCAATTAATGTCACAATTGCCCTATCTAATGACGCACCCTTGTGTAAGATCACTTATCGTGTCCAAATTGGCATTGAATTGAAGCAATCAAGCTTATGTCAAAAATGGATATAGGCTTAATATCAAAATTGGACCTAGATTTATGAAACTAAACTATAACCATGAATGGGTCAATTTGAATTTTGACAATTGAAGATTAAGTGCTTTACTTTCTTTTATGCTTAGGAGGATAAAATTCTTCAAATTGATAAATTATGGTGTGAATTTCTCAAAATTGATTTTGAATTTAGATTAATCTTAAGGAAATGAGTGAGAAACAAATGTCCATTTGCAAGTTATGAATGATTGATTTTGGTTTCCTAATTAGAGCTTAAAACAGCAATTCACATTTTGAATCGACAATTTATAAAATTGAATGCACAAGAAAATTTAAAATAGTCCCTAAACTAAATGTCAAAAAAGCAAAAACGCCTAATTATGACTAAAAATAAAAGATTCTTGGTCGATACATAACCTAAAACCAAAAAATTCAAAAAATAAGGTCCTTAATTGAATTTTGTAAAATTTTCAAAATAAGAGTCAAATTGACATTAAAATAATAAAATTTTGTGTATTTTTTATTTTTAATCCATTTTTTTGCTCAAAGATTTGACCAAAAGTCAACCATTTAGTTGACTTTTTCTAAAGGGTTGACTTTTTAGTCAAAATTTTCAATTTTTGAGAAATTGATTTGATAAAAGTAAAATTAAAGTTAAATGAAATCTTTTTAGGTAAAAAATCAATTTTTGACCCAAGGTTGACTTTCCGTCAAATAGTTGACCCAAAAGTCAACCCGAAAATCAACCGTTTGACTTTTCGGGTTTTTTCAAAATAAACTAAAAATTACTTAAAAAGGACAATGCAAAAGAAACAAATGAAACGACACTTTTTAGCTGGGAAACAAGGTTTTGTCGTGATCAAAAACCCAAATCTCGATTTTTTTACCTTTGAATGACATGTCAACTAAAAATCATGTGTCAACAGCTGCCCTTCTTTGAGTGGGAGTTCAAATAGGTTCCACACAAATACAAAAATTAATACCTATAATTTTTATTCTACTTTACTTTGGGAATAGAAAATGACTGAGGAAATGATTTTGGTAAGGGCCGTACTTGGACACTTACCTTCGCTTTTTGGAGATTCTCGACTTGTATTTGGGATTCTTCTCTCCATCTCTCTCGTGGAATTGAATGGAGGAAATGATGTTGCCGAGGAAAGAGGAAATGGTTTAATGATGACTACTAACTTAAGGACAATGTTTAAGGATAATCTATAACCTCAAGCCAAGGTTTCTAACAACAATCTAGAATATGAAGTCAAGGTTTCTAAGGATAACTTGGAACTTAAAAACGAGGTTTTTTATGACAACTTGGAACTTGAAGCCGATGTTTCTAAGGACAACCTGGAACCTAAGATCGAGGTTTTTCAGGGTAATCCGAAACCTAAAATCAAGTTTTTTGACGATAACTTGAAACATAAAGCCAAGATTTTTAAAGACAACTAGGAATCTAAAGGTGAGGTTTTGAGGACAACTTGGAACCTGAAGGCAAGGTTTCTGAGGACAACCTAGAACCTAAAATTGAGTTTTCTAAGGACAACCTTTAACCTAAGGGACCTAAAATTGAGAATTCTGAGGACAACCTAGAACCTAAAATCGAGATTTCTAAGGATAACCGGAACCTAAAATCGAGAGGGGTATGGTTTAGGGTGACCCAAAACTGGAAACAAGAGTTATGGTTAAGGATGACCAAAAACCTAAAATAAGGGCATAGTTTAGGATAGCCAAAAACAAAAAACAAAGGATATGGTTTAGGATAACCAAAAACCAATCTACTAGGGGAACACATATTTTGAAAAAGGATTTCGGGATTGCTCGAAAGCCAATATGGTGAAATCATTCAAGCATATCTTGGTAAACAATACTAACTGTCAAATCCCTTTGGAGATGATTTTAACAAAATGCAATTTGATTAACCACCTAAGGGTTAAATCAAATATGCTAAGTGGAAATAGCCTAATCAAAAGAGGTCTTTCACACTAGCTGTCAAAAAGGGTTTTTATTCCCAACCATTGATGTGGGAAAACTGCTTAAATCTCACTGGAAATGTCTCACTCAACGTATGTTTAAGGCTTTTGAAAACGTTCACAGTGAATACAATTTATTGATCAAAATTTCTTTTAAAAGGACAATAATGATGGCTTGGTTATGGGCTTAAACAAAGGGTATGTCTTTGAGGTCAAGAAATGAATATTCAATCAATATCTTCGTCAGGTTTACAAGTCAAGAACCTTGAACATAAGATATGATAGAATTGATTCCACTCCTTATAACGGTTGCTTCTATGTGATCATTTCAACTCGAACCATCCCAATTGGAAGAGACTTCGGACAAGGATTGTAATATTGGTTTGGTTGAGGCTTAGAAATGAGTGATTATTTTGGCATCATTACAATCACACAACTTTTCAAAAATCTGACTCTTGAAATTTAACCTACCTCAAGAGTCCTTTTGATTATTTGAGACATAAGAGCTTCACTCTCTTTTCTAATGACATTGCTTGCAATGCATGTTTTGCAAATCTTTTTTTTTTTCTAAATGAGTTATCTTTTGCATGACTATTGATTTTGCTTTTCTTTGCATTTTTTTCATGGACATTAGTCTTGTGTTTATCGGGCACATTGCTTTTTCATGCCCCATAATTTTCACTCTCTTTTGAGTATCTAGGACTTTCGAGTAGCATTTACAAACATGACCAATATTCTCAATTTTGCTAGTAAATTACATACCTTGCCCCAGTGTGGGGAGATAATCATCACATGAGGTTATGAACGAATTGCATACGGCTCAAATTGTGTTTAGGGTAGTAAACGGAATGCTTTTCATCATTTCAGGAGGCCTCAAGTTTCGATAATAAATCACCTTAAACTAGCACAAGAAGATTATGTGAGTGAAAGTAATAAAATCTTTCTTGATCTTTTGCTCTATAATTTTCAACCAAGACCCCCTATTTCAAGCCCAATATAGGGTAGTTCTTGATAGGGTTATTTCGGAAATGCTCCCTATTTGGTTCAAAGTGGTTTGCAAGGGATATCAATAGTGTTTAGGATTGAGAAAAAAATGCCTTTATCATCTCAAATTATGTATTCACTATGAATGAACTCTATGCCCTAGGACATGGTTCTTTTCACTCAATTCTCTCAAAGAGTGTGTAAGGACATGTTTGGCAAATGGGTTGCCTCTCATCATTTAAGGCATTACCACTTGGCATATTTAACAATCATTTTTAGGTTTTCCAAAACACATTTTGGTTAAATTCCGCTCCCTAAGGAATGAGAATGTGTCAAAAATTTTGAAAGGACACATTCCTTTGACCTTACTAGGGAGCTTTTTGAAAATAAGGTTGAATAAAATTTGTGGACAAAACAGGCTTTGTTTAGTATAGGGATTCACTTCTAAAATTCTGACTTCAAATTTGTGGACGAAAACAGGCTTTGTTTAGTATAGAGGTTCAGTTTTAAAATTATGACTAACTCTTTTGGCATTCTAAGAAACACAATCACTTCTAAGATTTAAAGAAGATGGTATTTTTTAGATGTTTTGTGCTTCTAAGATTAACTCCTATGGACAGGTAAAATCTTCTTCAAAGATCCTACAAAATAAACAAACTTGCAAATATGACATTTATGCATGAGATATATGATCCAAATATCCTAAAGTGGCTCGGTTTCAATCCAAAAGCAACTCAAAGGCCTTTCACTTTATTCATAGACAATACTTCTTAATAGTATAAGCATTTATAGGTCTTGGCAATTCTTGGCCATCTATTTTTATAGGGATAACTGCTGCGGAAGTCCTAAAACTTGTCGCGAAAATGCATTTGAGTCCTAAAACTTGCAAAAAGTGTAAATAAGTCCTAAAAATTGTCAAAATGTTTCATTTGAGTCCCAAAATTTGGCTAACATCTATTTTTAAATAAATTTTTATCTTCCAGCTCGTTTTTTAAAATAATTTTTTATTCAATTTTTTTAAAAAATTATATTTGAAAGCTAAAATTCAAAATTTAAAAACCATTAAAAAAAGAAAAGAAAAAGAAAAGGGAAGAAGAGGCGGCCGCCCATAGATCGGAGTAAACTTCTCACGAGGATTTGGAATGATAGGTAGGACTTTTCTTAAGACAAGATCATTGTTGTCAAAATGTCTTGGTATGACCTTACGATTGATTGGCTTAGCTACCCTTATATAATAGCTTTATCCATGGCATAGGGCTTTTACCTATTTTCATCAATCATATTGATTTGTTCAATTCAGCTTTAGAGAACTTGACTTAAGAAAGTACCCTTATATAATAGCAATGAAGGGCTTTTACCTTTTTCATCAATCATATTGACTTCCACTTAAGTGAAGGGATTTCGACTTCCACAGCCTCCATTCCATATACCAATGAGAATGGTGTTGCCCTAGTTGATGTACGAATTAAAGTTCGGTAAGCAAGCAAAGCATATGGCAACCGATCATGCCAACCACGGTAGTTTTCCACCATTTTGGCTAAAATCTTCTTGATTTTTTTATTTGTCACTTCCATTGTTCCATTCATTTGTGGGCAATAAAGAGAATAATTCGAATGGTGAATGTAGAACTCTCCAAGTAATTCATTCACCGCCTTGTTGTTTAGATTTGATCCATTGTTTGTTATAATCGCTTTGGGAACCTCATATTTGGTGATGATATCATGATGGATGAACTTTTCCATGCTCTTTGCAATAACGTTGGCATAAGAACTGGCTTAAATCCATTAGGTGAAGTAATCAATAGCCACCAAAATTAAACAGTGTCCATTTGAAGCTTTAGGATTAATTGGTCCAATGATGTCAATGTCACAAATTAAGAAAGGTCGAGGCTTGGACATTTGATGCAATTCGTTAGGAGGAGTGTTGATTTTGTCTACATAGACTTGACATTAGTGACAACATCTCACATGTTGAATACAATCAGCTTCCATGGTCAACCAGTAGTAATCGAGCATCAAGAGTTTTTGTGTCATGAGATGACCATTCATATGAGGACCACACTCTCCTTCACGTATTTCTTTCATTAGGAGTTTGGCTTATTGTGCATCCATGCATTTTAGTAAAACTGAATCGAAAGACCTTTTATAAAGGGCTCCTCCACTAAGGAAGAATTTGGATGCCAACTTCATCAGGTATTTTCAATCATTGTCTTGACTCCCTTGGGGAAATTTGCCTTCTCGAAGATAGTTCATGATACCATAATACCAGGGTTTACCATCAGGTTTTTCTTTAATCATCAAGCAATAAGCAAGCTTCTTAAGACATTGATTTGCAATGGATCAATGCTCAAATCGCCGATTACTTGTAACATTGATGATAAGGTTGCTAGGGTATCAGCAAATTGATTTTGTGATATTGACAAATAATCAAAAGATATTTCATCAAATTCATTGACTAAGTCTTCAAGATATTCATAGTAAGGAATCAATTTTATTTCTCGCGTTTGCCTTTCGCCTCCCGTTTGGAGAATGATGAGTGCAGAATCACCATAAACCTGAAGCTTTTTGAATTTTATATAAATGGCTAATTACAATCCAAGGATGCAAACTTCATATTCAAAAATTGTCACACCCCAAGTCCTACATGGATGGAGGTGACACGGCCATCCTTCCACCCGAAGGATGCAGCCTCAAACCATACCCAAAGTCCACTTCCAAAGGTCCCCATCGATAGCACTCTTTGACCTACTAGCTGCTAACCAAAGGACTTGAAAATGTTTAGAAATAAAGGGGTGAGCCACCATAAGCTCAGTGATTAGTACATACCATAATAACATATCAAACTTCTACATTACACATTTAAAACTCAAGACATGGCTCATTATTGCCAAACGAAAATATGATAACTTGCATGAACAAAATGCATTATATGTTACCTCAACCTAGCTATATCAAATAGCAAAATTTATCATTAATCAATAATAACAAAACCAGCGTAACCAATTTTGTTTAATAATCAGACTCATCCTATCTCACATCAATGGTTCATTCCACGATAAATATCCAAACTCAAGGCTTTAGAGGTGAGTCCCACGAAATTGCATTATCGTGTAGCACTTAGCCCTTGACCACATGTAGCAATAGTATAAGGCCCTAGAGGTAGCTCCCACGAAGTTACATTATCGTGTAACATTTAGTCATTTACTATGCATGTCAATAGTGTAAGGCTCTAGAGGTGACTCCCATGTGACTCAAGTCACCATGTAGCACTTAGCCCTTGACTACAAGGCCCTAAGGTGACTCACACGAAATTTCGTTGTCGTGTAGCACTTAGTCCTTTACCCGTTCACAACACATTTGACTTCCTCAGCACACACATATCATCTTTCAATAGTCATCACATAACCACATAAATCAATTGTACCGAAACAGCATGCACAACCCTTCAAGAGAGGTTTGTCGAATCATCCCACAATAACTCAAAATTACCGAGCACTATATCCATCATTATACAATAAATAGGTCCTCACTTCCCTACACAAGTATATGTCGATTAATCTTACCTTAGTGCATGAGCTTCACAAAATCAAAGAAGACATATTAGTACTACTCACCTGGAGATGCCCCAAAATTAAATAATGTGTGTTATTTGATCCTTCGATCTCGCGATCCTATCAAATAAGCGAGAATCAACATTAAGTTTAGGTAGCACACCACATCAACCACGAAACGGCTATATTGTGCTTAAATGTTAACAAAACGATTCCTATGCGCTAATAAATCACATACCCAAAATAATTATTCAAGCCGTTTGTAACACGACACTTGAGCGTAAAACTTAGTTACACTATAACTTTCTCTATCGAACCCCGTTACAAATATACTTATAGTCAATAGAGAGCCCTTCTAACATACTACAATAATCCCAACTTGATCATCCCAAAATCAAATTGAAAACTAACAAAATAAGGGCCCGAAGCTGCTGGACGCACACTGTTCACTGTGCGCGGGAAACTTCGAAATTTTGTTTTGAGCAAACCGTAAGTTCAAATCACGATCCGTAAAATCCCACGGCTCCTCCACACCCTAAACTATCATTCCTACAAAAATGCGTAGCTCAACAACTCCAAAATTGGACTTTGCCGCTCTATTTTCCAAAAATTTCGAATTGGCGCCCTAAACTCGTAAATTACTTTGATTGGACGAATAATGGGCCTAATCTCTTACCGGGTGCTGCGTTATAAAGTTGAGTCAGCTTAGTGAGGCATCCGTGGCATGCACGTGCCAAAACCCCTTTCCTCTTTTCCCCTTCTTCTTCTTCTTCTTTTTCTTTTTCTCCTTTTTGGTCGAGGGAGCTCTTAGCTGCCCTTTTTAGCCAAGCCCTCCCCTCCCCTCCTTATTACTTTTTTGACTTTTCAACTTATCTTTCTTTTTCTTCTTTTCGGTCCCACCAGCCAAATTTTACAAAAAATATTGTTAATACAAGGGAATATCAACTTTGTAGCTACTGGGTAATGTTGACCTTCTAGGGATATTGAAACTGCCCCAATGCTAGAATTAGAAAGGTTAATAGCACCATCAAAATACATGGTCCACTTGTCATGTGAGAATAGATAAATCCGTTCATCAACTTCATCTCATTCATCAGACTACTCGGGATTTTCAGCTAACATATTGAACTCATAGAGTAATATTTGCCACTTAGCGGGCCTTTCAACCAATTCAGGCTTTTTCCAAAAGATATTTAATCAGGTCATTCTCAATTATCACCAGGATGTGGTAGTAAAGAGTATATTGCCTCATTTGGTGTAAAACCCAAATCAAGACTACATAGGATTTTTCCACTTCGAGATATCGAATCTTGAAGGTAGTAACTTCTTATTAAAGTAGTATATGGCATGTTCCATTTTGTCCTTTGGTCCTTTTTGTCCCCATACGACTCTTAAAGACTTTTCGTGAATGGTGAGATACAAGCTCAGAGGCACACCTTGAATAAGCGATTACAGGAGATTGCGAAAGATATCGCTTAAGCTCTTCAAAGGATTTATGACATTCTTCATCCCAATTGACCCTGGTGTTTTTCTTCAACAGCTAGAAGAATAGTTTAACGGTTTCTGATAATTGGGAAATGAATCCTGCAACATAATTCAATCTTCCCAATAGGCTTCAGACTTCTTTAATAGTAGAAGGGGGTTTTAGATTGCATATGCCTTTTACCTTAGAATGATCTATCTTGATACCTTTGTCACTAACCATAAATCCAAAAAGCTTCCCAAACTTTACCCCAAATATGCATTTTGCAGGGTTAAGCCTTAATTTGAATTTCCTCAATCAGTTAAATAGTTTTCTCAAGACTTCAACATAGTCTTCACCTTGTCTTGACTTTGCAAGTATGTCATTGACATAGACTTCAATCTCTTTATACATCATGTCATGGAATAGTGCCACCGTGGCTCTTCAATATGTTGCCCCTGCGTTCTTCAAGCCAAATGGCATAACTTTGTAGCAAAATTTTCTCCATGGAGTGATGAAAGAAGTTTAATTCTTATCTTTCTCTTTCATCCAAATTTGGTTTAACTGGAAAATCCATCCATGAAGGAGAACAATTCAAAGCCAGCAATATTGTCAAAAAAGATATCAATGTGTGGCAAAGGAAAATCATCCCTAGGGCTTGCCTTATTTAGATCACGTTAATCAATGTAGACTCGGACCCATCCATCCTTCTTCATAATTAAGAATATATTAGCAATGAAATTAACATAATGAGTGATTTCAATGAAACCAACATTTAAGCGCTTCATGACTTCTTCTTCAATCTTTTTCAATAACTCAGATTTCATCCTTCTGAGCTTTTGCTTCTTGGGAGAAATATTAAGATCGAGTGGTAATGCATGTTCCATTATCTTGGGATCTAAACCTAGCATGTCAGCATACAACCAAGCAAAACATTTTGGTATTCTTTCAAATATCCAATTAATTTATCGGTATATGCTTGAGATAGATTTGCCCCAATCTTGGTTTCTTTGAGGTTATCTGAATCTCTTAAGTTCACAGTGATTGGTTGCTCAATAGTAGGAGGTTTGGATTCTTCATGTTTGAGCCATTCCCTTTCAATAACTCGAGGATCATTCTCATTCTCTAAGTTGGAGTAATTGTGTCACGCCCCGACCCTCGAGCACGTGCCCATCCCTAGGTGGTTGATAATTATGCAACGTCCCAAGTCGTGTCGCCGACCCATTCATTTTTATGTGCATGTGAAAGCAAAACAAATCCTCTAACAACTAAAGCTTAGGATAGGAAAGCAGGAAACTATTCACATACAAAACAAGCCTTTTTATAAACAAACAAGGTTTCTACACAATATTGGGCTGTCTACAAAAGATTGGCTCAACAAAAAAGGAACTGTCTTATGACCAACTAGTCAGACACACTCGCCGATCCTCCGGTCTCCACCTCCCCAGACTCCAGACTTCGGGTCCTCCACGACCACCATCTAAGGACCTAAAAATGTTGAGCCCACGACGAGGTGAGACAATGTCTCACCAAATTCTCTCTCTAAACTCCGACTAGGAAGGAAATACACCCTAAGGGCTACTTAAACACAAGCATGAGTCAGAGGACTTACCTTTGCCTCAGATCCTACCTGCAAGTTATTCATATAATCATCCGAAGCTAATGTCTATATTGCTTACCGAAGCTGATGTCTATGTTGTTCACCAAAGCTGCTAAAGTATTATTTCTCATCGAAGCTACTAAATAACTATAATGCTCATCGAAGCTGATATCTATAGTGCTATAATCTTGTTCACCGAAGTTGCTATATCAATTATTGCTCCCCGAAGCTGATCAATGCTCACCTAAGCTAAACTACGATAAATTACTCCTGACCAAGGATCTTATGCTTTGCACATCAATTCCTTAGTTAAATACCTAACTCGGCCTAATTTTATCGTGTTAAAATGTACCTGATAAAAATAATCGTGTGTGGTTACACGGTCGGCCTGAGCGAAAAATATAATATCTTTATTTTAGAAAATCTCACTATTTATACAATGTCTGAAAATATTTTTCGCATTGTAAACCGACGCTCCATTAATTTCTAATTAAATACTTAAAATATTCAATTTTGGAATAAATTCCCAAAATTATAAATCTCACTCAATTTCCACAAAATGACATCCAATTAAATAAACTAATCATACCATTGCAATCAGCACAGAATTCCGGTCACCGATTATTATGATCTAATTTCTGGAAAATAATAAATAATTAAATAATTACCAAAATTAATTAATTAAATACCAATAAATGCCAAAAATACAAACCTAGGCCAAAAATGCTAAATTAAATACCGAAACGGGCCCGGAAAATTCCCAACCAATTTAGATAATTAATACAACTTGTCTAATCTCTAATTAATCTAATTTAACAACCTAACATGCAAAATTCGCTAATCAAATTACTAATCTAATTTAACTAACCACGTAAACCTTCATTAACTTAAACTAATTACCCCTAAGCATAATTAATTCCCTAAGCAGATATTAGTTGGTAAACTCATCGGATTTGCAGGTCAGTGAGTTCACGGCAATGGTGACACAAAGATGAGCGATAAACTCCAAAACGGTAATGCCAAATGAAGACCGGGCCAGGCCAAAATCGGCCACAAAGCTGGCTAGAAAAAAAATTTGTGTGCTTTTGGGCTTGCGGTTGTTGGATGAAGGAGGAGGCAGGCTATTGGTGGGCTACTACTTCAGTGGTAACGCAGCTGTAAACGTGTGGCTTCGACAGCACAAGTGGAGCAGCGAAGGAGAGAGAGATAAATGGGGACAAGCGACAATGTGCTGGCGTGGGGAAGAGAAAACGTGGGGCGGTTATGTCGTGGAGTGGAAGACGTGGTTAACAACTCAAGAGGTTGATGGGGTGTTAACCGAGTGGGAGAAGACTCGGATGCGTGGGGCAAGCGTGCAAGGGAAGGCTGTATGAAGGACACGCGGTAGAGGGTCTTCAGTGGGGCAGTGAAGGAAAAATGGAAGAGAAGCAGAGGCCGTGAGGAAGAGGAAAACAAAGTCGAAGCTGCGGAGGAGATGGGGAAATTGTGGATTGCTTCGGTCCAAGGAAAGAGAAGGCAGCGAAGAGAGGGAGGGAAAAGGGAAAACAATTAAGTCAATGGAAGAGACAATCAAAAGCCTAGGGAAAATATCTAATACTTATTGCAAAGACCACAGAGTCATCCGAATTTTCCATGGAAGAATTTATTCCAATTTCCCACAAGTAATTCCATTTTAGGGGCCAATTAACCATTTTCCTTCAGCCATCCGAATTTTCACTTTTATTCCCCACCTTTCCGACATTAATTTCTTAACAAACCTCTCCAATTTGATGTCCAATTTTGTAGAAGAAAAAACCCACACAATTTCCACACGTTCCCCTCATCAAATAGCTCGGCTTGGAAGTCAAGGCTCCCCTCAATTTGGCCAATCCGAATTTCTGTTCTTTTTCGAAACGTCTGAATCAATTTTCCATAAAAATCCCAGAATCGTCGAAAATTCTTTGAAGGATGAGTAGATGTTCCTAAAATAAATTGTGATATGACAGAGGTTTCAATTTCTGAAATCGGGTTCAAATTTGTGGTTAATTTCAATCTGACGCAATTTTAGCATCACCTAATCTACCCGGTAGCTTTTAGAAAATTTTAATGTAATTAACCTGTGTTTGATTATTTTCGAGCCACAATGGGCATCTTCAACTCATTGGCAACTCTCAATTGTCATGAAAATCTCGAAATTTCGATTATGGTCACAGGGTACCAAAACGATAGAAAAATCGGTCTAGTGCCGATCGACGAGAATTTTGTATTCTGGTGGAACCAGCCACGCTCTGATTCCCTATCTTAGTCGAATTGATTCATCTCTGGTCTCTGATAGATTTTCGATTGTGCCGTAATGGCCCTCGAAGATTAGCACGGTCGAACAGTCGATTTCTAGTCGAATTCTCAAGTCTATCGCGTTAGAATCCCTTAATGACTTCCCCAGATAATCTAATTATCTCATGAGTGATCAACTCTGAGAATAACACTATAGGTGCGTCAATGAAAGGACCGATTTATTCAATTGAAAACATAACTGAATCTTCAAGATATCACAACTTTTCCCTTCTTATAAAAATTTCGTTCAAGGTGAGGGTACAATCGTCTCATCAACTCTTCACTCTCCCAAGTTGCTCCTTTAATGCCGTGGTGTTCTGAGTTCGTTTAGGGGTTATTCCAAAATTTCTACTAGAACTGTGCATTCTGATTTTTGGGCTGTTTTATTCCGAGTTTGCTCAATTTATCTCAAGGGTGAATGCATCTTGATTTATCATTTGATATGATGGTGTTGTCATTCAGCATATTATTCAACACTGAGATTTGATGAAAACTCATGGGACATCCGATGTCATTGCATTGCAAATGATTTTATTGAAAAAATATGAGATGATATTGTTGCCATTGGACCCTCAGGTCAACGATGCCTCGGGAGTCGGGATGCCCATAAGGATCATAGAGGTCGATGCCTTTGGATGTCTAGGGTCTGTAGAGCCTCAAGTGTACCTCGGGAGTGTCGGGATGCCCGGTGGTATATCGGTACATAATTCCGGGGGAATGCCTAGTGGTATGCCGGTACGTAATTCCAGAGGGTAGGGGTAACCATTTTCATGGTGCGCCCTAGCGATTCCTCGTAATGCCAGGTGAGATGCGAGATGCCCGGAGATGTAACGTAATACACTCTAGATGCCCGGTGACCCAGTGGCGTAATGCCAGATTGGGTGCGGATGCCCGGAAGGATGCAAACATTTGTCCTCTAAGAGGTGAAACGTTTTGCATATTAAAATTGATGGCTCTACTAAGTGTGTGTGTGTGGTCTGATCATAGGACTAAATTGTATGGCATGGAATAGGACGTGTCATAATAGTTTGATTATATAATCAGGACCCGTGTGACTAAAAATGGTGCATTTTGGTTTCGAAACTGCACTTGCCATTGCATTAAAGAGCTTTATGGATTTGATGCATACTCATTTCTTTGATCACATGTTTTGTCTATCTTGCATGAAACTAGATAGTAATGGTTCTACATGATATAGTTTAATAGATCTTTTACAGCTGAGTGGTTGTAGTCACTCCTTTTGGGGACTAACATTTTAGACTAGTCGAGATGTCTCTACTGCCTGTAGCTCCTGGCATGTTCAATGGGATGTATCGTCATGAATTTTGGGATGCGACATTCCAGTTGACCTGCAGTGCTAATGGTCGGAGCATCACCATCCCGAGGTACAAGGGCTGGTGTTCGTTCGAGTGCGGGTATTGATTGTATTTAATATTGGTCCTACCACCGACCTAGTACTTTAGGAGTACCTGTCGGTCTTTGTCTGCCAAGATGGACATATGCTAGGGCCGTTGCCACCACTGCCAACAGACGGACTGGATAGGTGGGTGTGACTGAGAGTGATGGACAGTAGAGGAAGCATTTTTGGATGCCGGCACTAATCGATGGACACGTGTAGATATCTGTTAGTATGGTTGGGTCTCTCTAGAGAATAACCTAGCATCTCCAGCTTCACCAAGCAACTCCATTAGCAACCGTCCACCAGAACTCCCCCGGATAGCCATCAGCCGCCCATCCCCAAGCCGTCCAGCCACCTCAGTCCCTTAGTCCAGAACCGAGCAAAACTGGTTCTTCTAGTATCAAATAGTGAGCTTGCAAGGTGGCTTTCAGCCCATCCCCACGCCGTCTAGACACCGTAGGCACGGGATCTCACCATTGTCGCGTTGCCATCGCTGTGAACCCATTACCTCGCTAATCTGGTGAGTTAACTCCTTAATCCTTGATTAGATTGTTAATTGCTCTTAGGGGGTTAGATTAGTGTTAATTCGCCTGGTTAGATTAGTGATAAGTGGATTAGCTTAATTTTAGATTCAGTTTACTTGACACTTGCCGTTTGCTATTTTTGTGGGAAAAAATGAGTTACAATTTTGAAGTTGCTTCCTTCTTGAAATATGCTCTAAACATCTTCAGCTATGACATATATTTTACTCATGATTTTAGGGAATTAAAAGAATATGGTTTCAGCCTCGATATTTGTAAAACAGTCTAGTAGTTTAACATAGTCAAATAGCATATCAAACGGAGAACTTTTGGACCTCGAACCAAACTGATTTCAAAAAACAAACTTTCTGGACACGGGCACAATTTTTGTAACGGTTTGGGCGATTTACTGCTTTCAATCTAGAAAGATGTAGGTTAAGGTGTCTACATGATTTTCTTTTTTTTTTTTTTTGGTGTCCTTTACAACATATTCAAATTTGAGAATTTTCTGAGCTTGTTTGGTTAGGTTTCTAAATTTAAACTTGGAGAAGTGCGAGTGGCCCGGTTTATGCTAATTAGGGCCAGTTGTGATTTTGTGGTTGTTCTTGATGTTGTTCATGCTGGATAATGCATATTTGGTGATGTGGGTAACTTTTGGCACGCTTAGAACTTATGCGTGATAATATGTGAGTGGTTGTTCTACGGTGATGGTTTATGGTTATTGCAAAAGATGACCTTTTAAGCTTTTAATTGGAAAAACAATTAGGTGTCGGGTTGGACACCAAAAATTATTTGCCCAATAAAACAATAAGGTTTTAAACTAGGAGCCTGTGAAGTTTGATGGATTAATTTTGAGTACGTGAGCACCTATGAATTTATTTCTAAAGGTTTTGAACAAAAAAAATGGGGGGGGTTTACTAAAGATGGTTTTCGAAAGAGGGTGGTTGGAAATGAAAATAGAAAATAAATGAGGTGTCGGGTTTGGACGCCAAGTTTTATGTGCTCAATAAAACGAGGAGGTTTTATACTAGATGCATGCAAAGTTTGATGGGTTAATTTCAAATACGTGACCCCGTACGAATTTATTTCCGAAAGCTTTAAAGAAAAAAAAAGTCGCCAAGTGGATTTTGAAAAGGGATTTTGGTGTTCTTGGCTATGTGATGGCTTGTACATGTCTTGTTGTACAATTGATTGCTGGATGGTAGTTACCGTTGATGGTTACAAAACTTGGTTTTATGGGCTTTTAGATGGAAAAATGCCCGGTGTCGGTTTTTTTTATGCCAATTCTTATGTACTATGTAAAATCGTGGAGCTTTGAATTGGGAGCATATCGAGTTTTATCGCTCGATTTAAATGCGTGACCACGCACGATTATTTTACTGGGATGATTTTTAATATGAAGAAAATTGGCCAAGTCCATTATGTGAAATTAAGGCATTAAGTGCAAAGCACGATGTTCTTGGCCAAGTATGTGCTGGTGTGTGATCACCTAAATACCTTGATACATTTATGCGGGGTAATGAACTCATCCTGATGCGTATGAATACATAGGACGATGCCGTCTAGGTGGGGGTTTTGGATGATGTCGTCTAGGCGGGGGTTCTAGATGATGCCATTCGCAGATGGATTTTGAAACGATGCTCCTGTGTGGAATGCCATCTAAGCAAGGATTCTAGACGTTGCCGTGCCCAACGGGGCGAGACGATGCCCGATTTTTATCGAATGTCCGACGGGGATCCGGATGACCACCGACTGATTTGTTGGCCGTGGCGCGAGAGTTCATAATAACTAGAACATGTCCGAGTGGTTGTGGTAGTTGCGCCCGATTATGGGGCAAAATTGTGTGGCACGATATGGGACGTGTCATACCAGTTTTACCTTATAATCGGGACCCATGTGGATGGTTGTGATTGGAATGATGTGTTCCGGTTATTAAACTATGCTTGCTACACTAATGATGCTATATATGTTGAGCTAACGTACAGGTACACACCAAGGCAAGGTAAGTTATGTATGGTGTGTGCTTAGGACTGCCTTTGAGGCAAATTTGCATCCTAATCAAGGTTTAGGCGGTTGACTCGCTGATATTTAATCTCACCCCGTTGTGGGCTAATCTTTTCCAGGGCTGTAGCATGGAGATTTGCTGCGTGCGGATGTGGTGGGCGCAAGATGCAACACTTTTTGGCTGGCCCTGCCGTTAGCAAAGTTTAGGGTGACCCTGATCCCTGAGGTCTTTTGAGAGGGTCGAGAGGAAGTGGCCGTTGAAGGGCTTGTAATTAATAGACTTCCTAGGGTTAATAGTTGGTAAGGAAATTGTTCCTTGTTTTTACTATCCCTGTGTTGGTTGGTTGTCTAGGTATTTGTGTAATTCGTTTTCGGATGTGCTTAATCTAAAGAAAAAAAATGGGTTGGCGACGTGTCTTGAGACGTCGCATTTCTAATCGACCACCGAGGGATGTGTGTGTATCTAGGGTTCGGGGTGTGACAATGATTGTCGTGGCTGCCACCATGGTGATGTTCTGGTCCACCACTAGGACCACCATGGTCTCTATGACATCCTGATTTTCCAATTCTGTTTTCAAAAGAATGAGTCGGGTATTTCATCTATGCGCTTATAGTTCTTTTCTCTGAGTTGGCCACTCACGAGATAACTAGTATATCAAGTGAAGTTGTTAAGGGATTCTAACGCATCAAACTTGAGAATTCGAACAAGAAACGATTGCTCGACCGAGCTGATCTACAATGGTCATTATGGCACAGTTAAAAATTGATTAGAAAATTGGAGATAGGTCGACTCGACAAAGGTATGTGATTAAATATGGGTGATTCCATCTAATTGCACAATTCTTGTCGACCGGTACTAGACTGATTCTTCTGTCGTTTTGGTACCCTGTGTCTACATTTGAAACCTTGAGATTTTTACGACAACTAAGAGTCACCAATGTATCGAAGATGTACATTGTGGCTTGAAAATAATCATCCACATGTCAAATGCATGAAAAATCCTAAAATTACTCAGTAGATTATGACGCGCTAGGATCGCACCATAATGAAATTAACCGAGAAATTGAAACCGAATTCATAAATTGGAAGTCCTATTGTGTCACAAATCATTTTAGGAACATCGACTCATCTTCAGATGATTTTTTTTCAAATCGAGTTTTTCGGCGAAAAATCAAAGTATGGTCGTTTTGGCTCGGGAAAATTAGCAAACCCGCTTTTGGTCACAGTTTTAGGACCCAATATGGTTCTACAATCAAGGAAAAATGTTGAATCAAGTGTGGTGACATTGGATGAATTTATGAGTTTCAATTTGGATGGATTGGGTTAGGAATTGAATGAAATTGAGTGAATTTGATGCACAAATGTACTGAATTCGTATGCCAAGGGGTACACCACATTTTGCACCTATTAACAAGCTTGTAGAGGAAGCTTCAGGAGAGAGAACGGCTGACGTCATGTGATGTCATGGTGGGGGCAAGAGAGAGAAGGTTTGGACAAGTGTTGAACTCTAGAGAGCCCTTGAGGTCCCCCTTGCTTAGCAGACCTTCTTCTTCCCTAAATGGTAGCTTTCTCCATTGTTGAGGTCCCTTGGAAGCTCAAGAGAACCAGAGAAAACCGAGCTCATCAGCCCTCCACAATCACATGCCCTCCGGACTCCATTTCCCCCTCTGTTTTCTCCTCATTCCAATTTTCGCTCTAGCTGACCTTTCGCCAAAGATTCGAGTTAAAAGTTATCTTCTTGTGAGAATCAGCCAGCGCTCCACCCACCATCATCTCTGGGACATCCAAACCATTCAGGAGGACTTCATGGTGCCCCGAAAGGAGCCCCGTAGCCTCCCGTCCATTGGCACAAAGAAATGCCCCACTGGCCCATTGGTCCGCCTGCCGAGTGCACTGTTTCGGGTTTTTCTTCATTTTTCTCCCATTATGACCCTTCATTAGCCCATCCCATCCACCCACAGGTTCCCCAAGACCCCTGTGAGCCACCAGTTGCCAACCACCCACTCATCAGAGCTCTGATCGGCCCGTTTTCACCGTTGAAGCTGCTGGTTTCTTCTCTGCAGTTCAGCCAAGAACAGAAGCAAAAATCGAAAAGGTTTTGGAGACTTTGTGGCCCGTTTTCAAGCTCTTCCCGGCCTCGCTTGGTGTCGCCACAAGCTTGATTGTCGCTCAGCTTGCCGTCGCCGTCGCCGTGGACTCATCGATAAGCAATTCCGATGAGTTTATCCTCTAAACCTTGATTAGCAAGTTAATGATGCTTAATGGATGTTTAGATTAAGCTAAGTATGATTAGGTTGATATATTAGTTTAGTTAAGTGTGGATTAGATTAAAGGGTGTAATTAGTTTAGTGTAGAATTAATTAAGGCTAAGTAGATGATTAAATTAGGGTAATCTTGGTTAGTCCTTGCTTAATTATTTTAGATTTAATTAATTATTTCGAATTTATAAATATTATTTTATTAAATTAAAATATTATAATATAATATTATTTATTTTAATTTTCGGAATATATTTAATTATTAATTATTTTCCGAAAATTATTCTGGGAGAGCCGATCATTAGAAATTGGGTGTTGACTATTGTGGTGCTTTTAGATTATGCAATTGATTGTTGGATGCCGCAAATTGAATCTTGATTGTGAAAATTATGGATTTTATTCTGAAAATCCTGGGTGTCGGGTTTTGACACTGAAAACGAAGTTTGAGCATTATATCAAATAATGGGGTTTGAAAAAGGATGATTTATGTTTTCCCGGTTCGAATTTGACAAGTATCCACAAACGTGGCTAATTTCTTGAATGATTTTAAAACGAAGGAAAGAGGCTGGGATTACTATTTTAATGAATGGCATTGAGTGAAATGCAAGTTATCCCAAGCCGAATTGGGATTTTCTTGTGTTGGTTAAGAGAAAACCGTCCTAAGCTTTTAAGCTGGACATGCCCCTATATGGGAGGCCCCACACAATGGGCTCGGGTCGCAATAGAGGTTGAGCCAACTGGACCTATGCTCATTCGGGAACACCATCAACATAGTGACGAAGCTATGCTCTAAGGGGGGAGATGATGCCTGGCTAAATGCCAATAGATAGCCGAACTACGAGTAGGCTATGCTCTTGTGTGGTAGTGAATAACAAGTGGGACACATGCTGAGTGTTGTTGATGTGTTGGATTATGGGATGAAATTGTGTGGCACGATATGAGACGTGTTATAATGATTTGGTCTTATAATCAGGACCCATGTGGTTGTTTCAAAAGAAAGTGTTTGCGTTCCAGTTGTTTGAATTATATTGCTTCATCTACTTAAGTGATATGAATTGTGCTAATCTGCAGAAAGGAAGTGAGGCAAAGGTGAGTCCCATTGTTTGTGATGGTGTGGCTAAGCCATCCTGGGGTGTATTTTCTTTCTAATAGGGGTTTAGGGGGTGAACTTGCTGAGATATTGTCCCACCCCGTTATGGACCAAATACTTTCAGGTCCGTAGATAGTGATACCCCCAGAGCTTTATGGTCTTCCCATGCAGATAATCGAGGAGGTGCATAGTTTTCCTGATCCTGGAAGTCATTGGATTTATGAGCTTATCAGGACCATCTTTTGGGTTGAAGAGGACCTATTTGTTAGGGTTCCTCATCAATACAAAGCGTGGTTCCTCATTGGAGCCAATGGTTTCAAGATTGGTCCTCTTAGAGGTTTTGATATTCCACCTGCTGTGATTGAGGGTATCCTAGGAGAGGACCTTGTGTCTCCGGAGGCTGAGGAGTCAATGGTGGGATCGGCGAACGAGTCTAACTAGTAGTCATAGGACCGTTCCTTTTTGGGTGGACCGATCTTTTTGTAGAATGACGTTTGATGTATATAAACTCTGGTGTGAATATGTATATATGAAAGTACCTTTGGTTGTGAATGAGTTTGGTTCCTACTTTCCTATTCCATATATTATTGTTAAGGGTTTTATAATATGCTTCCGTGTGTGCATTTAAAATGAATGGGTCGGCGACGTATCCTAGGAAGTCGCATTATTTGATCGACCACATAGAGATGGGCCTGTGCTCGAGGACCAGGGTGTGACATCCCCGTTTAAGTGGTATCGGAGTGGGTCTGTGTTTGGAGTGATAAGGTGCGAGGGAGTCATGGGATAGTTAATAGGAAAGGCTTTTCAGTTTGCTGACGCATGTGATTGATAGCTGATTGATAGCTTGTTTCTGTGGTCACTTAGATTCTAACCTGATGTTGGAATTGGAAAACAGGTGTCTGTAGAGAGCTTGTAGCATGAGTGACCAGGAAAGGACTCCTAAGAAGAGGGGAGTAGGCTTTGCGACTTGGGGTAGGACACCGACGAGGGTCGGTACCCGAGGTGCTCGGCTTAGAGCGCAGGCTGAGGCCAGCGTGAGTGGAGTAGCACTACCACGAGTTCCACCGGTAGGTGCTGGGTAGCAGCCCCTGGTGATCCCAGAATCGACAGGATCATTCAGGCGCTTGAGGCCTTGAGTAATCAGATGGACCAGCAACCCATAATCAAGCCGCCATCATTACTACCGTTGTTGCTGCTGCTGCTGCTACTACACTTACTGCCACACCTATTGCCGCACTTGCTATCGAACCTGTTGTTACCGTTGCTGCACCTGCTGTCGATGCTGCTACACATGTCGCGGTACCTGTTGAAGTTCCACTTGGGAGCGTGGTCGCTGGGAGGCTAATGCATAAGTTGGTGGAACAATTTCTAAGGTTGAATCCGCCTTTGTTTACGGGAGTGGGAGATCCTAAAGCTATAGCCTTATGTATTCAAGAGCTAGAGAAGGCCTTTGATCTTTTGATGTGCATAGAGACAGAGAAGGTTATCATGGTAGCTTATCAGATGAAGGGTATTGTAGGTACATGGTAGAAGGCCACCAAAGGGAGAGTGTTCTCTAAAAGCATAGTCCTCGAGTGGAACGCCTTTATCGAGATCTTCAACGAATAGTACTTTTTTGATAGCGCCAGAGAGATGAAGATCACAGAGTTTCAGCGCCTTCACCAAAGTATAATGTCTGTAGACCAGTATGAAGCCAAGTTCACTAAACTGTCGCGGTACACCCCAAATCTAGTCCGGAACCCTGCAGACCGAGCTCGAAGGTTTAGAGACAGGCTTGAACTAGAGGTGGGGAGCTCGTTGGTGCCAGTCGACCTGAAAGAGTACAAGGACCTCTACAAACCGGCCCAGTTGCTCGAGAAAGACCAGAATTAGCAAGCCGCCGCATCTGGGTTGCGGTTTGGTTTGAGCAGAGAAGGGAATCGGTTTGGGAAGGGACCGATGTCTCGAGGAAAGTATCCTATTCCACCCAACAAGAAGGGTGGGATAGGAAAGTCAACAATTAGGCAGAATGGTGTGTGTCGTTTATGTGGAAGACGGCATGGTTCAGCCCCATGTCCTTCCAGGACGGGCGCTTATTATGAGTGTGGCCAGCAGGGTCAGTTGGCTAGGAATTGTCCTAGAAGACCGATGAGACAATAGCAGCTGCCATCGCCGCCACCGTTAGGTCAGATCCATGGAGTCGTGCCGCCGAATGTGCCGCAAGGTGGATTGGTCTGACCTCCAACATAAGGAAGGACGTATGCTATTAACAAAGGACAAGTGGAGGATGTGCCTAATGTGATCACAGGTATGGTCTCGTTGAACGACCAACCTACTTATGCTTTATTTGACCTTGAAGCTACACATTCATTTATAACCGAGAGATATGTTAAGTTGGTAGAATTGATTCCTAAGTTGTTAGAGTCAGTGATTAGCATATCTACACTGTCAAAGGATAAGGTGTTAGCTACAGTGGGTTGTCCTAGTTGCACATTAGCGATTGGTGAGTGAGAGGGGAAGATAGACTTAATAGTCCTAGCCATGTATGATTTTTGATGTGATTATTGGCATGAAATGGCTCACCAAGCAACGAGCTAAGCTAGACTGCTATCACAAGGCCATTCAGTTTAACCCGTTAGAGGGTGAGAGCTTCAAGTTTACCGGGAGTCAAGGAGTACCCTCGATTACTTTAATCTCGTCGCTTGAGGCAACCCGTTTATTAGATGTGGGTTGTTATGGTTACTTGGTGACTATTGTGGATATAACAGTAGAGGAGCTGAAGATAGAAGATATTATAGTGGTTCAAGAATTTCTAGACGTGTTTACAAAGGAATTGCCAGGTTTGCCGCTAGAGAGAGAGAGATTGAGTTAGCCCTCGAGACCGAGCCAATCTTTAAGGCTCCTTATCGGATGGCTTTGACAGAGCAAAATGAACTGAAGGTGCAGATGCAAAATTTGTTAGATAAGGGATTCATACGTCCCAGTGCACAACCAAGGCATCCCAGCTCAACCGAAGCATCCCATTCAATGAACGAGATATTGTTCCCAATGTTGTGTGGCGACGAACGCTTTTTCCTCTTTAAGTGCATGCATGAATACATTACACAAGCCAATTATTGTCTTTTCTCTTAGATGACACGTGTATGGCCCGAAAGTGTGCTCATTCAGTCGTGTGTGCCATGAATTCTTATACTTCACTAATACATATGTCGAGCACAATCTTTGATTCGTAACTTGAATTAGTCACTTAGCGCCAATCCCCACAAAGGAAAAGGCTCGGAATGGCATGCCTCAATGTCGAACAAAGACCTCGAGGTTAGGGTACACCTTGCTTTAGTGACGATCCCAAGCCTAATGGACCTTGGCTCCAACCTGATGTGAAAGCACATGTATTAAGACTGACCCTCGACTCGCGATTTGATCCAACGCCAACCACAAAGTCCCCATGTCCACTTGGATTATAAAAATCGGCATGCTTGGTTGGTGCCTTACTAAGACCTCGTGGATTTGGGCGATCCCTGTACCAATCAAGGTACAAGATCAACATGCCTGAATGTGGACTTAGGACCTTGCGGCCTTAGGCGATGCCCGCACCATGCGAGGCTTGGACCTGGCATCCTATTTATGCCAAAATCAAGGCTTTATGGCTTTGACGACTTTGTCTTGCAATGAACTTAATACGAATGAACCTCGGCTCCATTCCGAACGTAAACAACTCAAGCACATGTCCAAGCACAAACATGAGCAAAACCATACAAAAGATCCAATATCCTATCCACGGCTTTGATGGGTGAGCACCTAACTAGACTCGACAATGGAGACTACTGCCCTAGAGGAGACATAGGAATCTTACTTACCTTGGTGAACCTTGAAGACCAACTTAGATTAGCTTGAGGGATTGAGGATGCAAGGTCGAGAGAAAGGAAATAGAGGAGGAAAGCAAAAAGTGAATGGCTTGGTGAAAAATGAGGAGGGATCTTCCTATTTATACTACTCGGCACCATCATTACTTATCCAAGTAGCCCAATCACATTTCTTGAAGTGGCACGACTATGGCATAAAGGTGGCAAGCCTATTTTGCAAGGTGGCATGCCAAGGGTCCTAGAGAACACTTGTCATCTTCTTATTGGACCACTTATCAACTTACTCTCCAAGGCTCAATTTAGGCTCATCATAGCCTAAGATTCTAGAGGACACCTATGTGACACCCCGAACCCTTCGCAGGTCATCACCAGCGCCAATGTTACTTCTAATTACCTTTCTACTTTGAAGAAGATGCGTCCTAATTCATACACTTTTTTTTTTTAAAAACAAAACAGTCCCAGCGCGACTCATTAGCGGAAGCAATTTAAAACATCACCATCTCTCCCCCTACCAACCATGATACAAACACACACCACTAATCACCATAATTTATAGACAAGCCACGACACTTTATTTACATATATTTTCAAGATGGGACTTCTTTTGGGTCGGTACATCAAAAGGAAAAGCTAGGACTCAGCCATGTCCAGCCTAAAACCTCAAAAAGAACCCTCGATCCTCTACATCGCATGTGTACAACCCCCATCATAAGTGCCGGCTAACTATCCAAAAGAAACAACTCCTACTCGTCGCACAAGCCTCACACCCAGTCCGGTGCGTCAGGCGGCGGCTGTGGCAGCATCGCTGTCATCACCCCATCGCGGCGAACGTGGACAGAAACAAACTCTTGGACAATCGGGCCCCTAGCCAGGCCTATATCGTACGAGACAAAACAGTGCACACATATTTAGGTGAGTCTAGGTACAGAAAGACATTTGAACTCCTCACACTCTACCTCGACGTCGGATGGTAACCCATAAAATACACCACGCGTGACGGCAGGAAGCGGCATATTGCTAATCTGAAATGTTGGTCCCCAAAGGGGTGAGTACAACCACTCAGCAGATAAGGAATCCAATAACAACTCAATGCATCATGCAATCATACATGCATTGCAAGCGCTACTTACCTTGAAGCCATGCGCATACTATCATGCATTGTCATATCAATTTATAACACATACATGTGTATTATCATCGTATCATACATGTCATCATCATCATGACATCATTACATTACACATGTCATCATCATCATGGCATCATTACATCGTACATGTCATCATCATCATGACATCATCACATTACATATGTCATCATCATCATGGCATCATCACATTACATATGTCATCGTGCCATATCATATATCATCATCATCATCATGCATATCATCATGCATATCATATCATGGGTGATCATCATCATTTCACATCACATATCATCATCATTATCAAGCATATCATCATGCATATCATATCATGGTTAAATTTCCACTTTTAGCTTTCAATTTGATCACCACATCACCCATTTCTCAATTCATCAATTTCATCATCCCCTCGGGCAAAGACCTCCGAGGCTTCCGGCATTCAGCCTCCCCTGCACCACCGGCATTCGCCCCCACATTCCGGGCATCTCGCATCTCAACTAGCATCACGAGGCATTCCCTTCGAGCAGAAACCTTCGACAGGGCTTCCGGCATTTACACTCCCTGGCCAGGCATCCCGCACCCCAAATCCTGGCATCGCGAGGCATTTCCCTTCGAGCAAAAACCTCCGACAAGGCTTCCGGCCCCCCACATTCCGGGCATCCTGAATATCCCAAGGAAATCCGGCAATGCATCTCTATACATTCCGCCCTCATCCTCCACCACAACCACTTCCTCACTTATCATTATCCACATTTTCCATTATTTTGATCTCAATTTAACATGGCATATGGCGTGACATCAAACAAGTCATACTTGGCATAGGATTCACACATGCATCACAATTCAATGTCATACATATACCAAGACTTTATCATATGCATCTCAATTCAATGTCATATATATACCAAGACTTTATCATACATGCAACAAGATAAATTTAATGGAATTTATGGCCAATAAAATAATCTATTTTATTTTATTTTTATTTATTTATTTTTTATTTAAATTCCAACTTTTGTCATTTCCATAAATTTAATATCAACAAATTTCCAAAATTATAAAAATCACAGCAAGTATTAAACAAGCCAATAGGATGATAATTTCATACAAAATACATGGCCAAATAGCATTTCACACAATTTCCCAATTTTTCACAAAACATCATATAATTTTCGGATGAAACCAGAATGCACGGTTTCCGAAGAAATTCGATTAAAATATCCATACGGCCTCCAAAAATTACGAAATTTTACAGAGTTATAGCCAAGAAATTTTCCTACAAATTTCATGCAGAACTCCAACCAGATTATTTTTAGATTATTTTATACAGTCTCACGAAGCTTCTGGATCCATTACCGCATCGTCCAGTGTACACATCTTCGATATATTGAGATTTCATCTACCTATTCTCTTTAGTTTCCTCTGAAATTCGGATATGTTATACATCAAGATATCCTCTACAAGTTTCATGAAGAGATCTAAGTCAAATAACCAGATTATAGTCATCATTTAGGTCCTTGAAGTCTCGGGTATCTCGAAATACATCACCAGAATCATCGTCTTCAAGATCTAGTCGATTCACTAGGCTATACTTGTTCATTTAACTTCAAATTTGCGTATGTTGTATTTTAAGATGTATCCTACAACTTTCATGAAGAAATCGAAGTGAGATTCTCATCACAAACCAACATGCAACCACGAATTCAACAAGAGGTCAGTAAAAACTCTCCAGATCTGAGGTCTCCGTAGAATAAGACTTTAACCCCTCAAATCGCCATCATTTTCCACGAAAGTTCAGTATGTTGTATTTAAAGATGTTAGCTACAACTCTCATGAAGAAATATAAGCCAAAATCTGACTCTAAACACACATGCAAGCTCAAATAAGTTACTGACTCACACGATCCGAGCAAGAACAGTCACACCATTCACACACAAGTCATCCATGCTTCGGTTTTTCTCATCTAACACCCAAAAGCTCAACATGCAAACGACATACAAGCATGCAAGAGAAGCTAGAGGACTCCCACTTGACTCTAGACCGGTCGGTCGACGGCGTACGGCGGCGAACACGGCGGCACACGGCGGACGGACAGCGGTTCCCTCCTCCTTTCTCTCTCGGCCGTTCCCCCCTCTCTCTCGCACGATCTCTCTCTCTCGCACAACTCTCTCTCTCTCTCTCTCTCTCTCTCTCTCTCTCTCTCTCTTGGGAGAGCAAATGGCTGGCCATCCTCTCTCTCTTCCTTCTTATACCCCCCTAATCCTCATGATTGATAATGATTACTTGCCTTCAAACTAGCCAATGCATGGCTTTCTCCTTTATGCCACTTGTGCTATTACATGCATCATGGGCCTTGGAGTTGGGCTTGGGCTTCTTTATGGCCAGCGACCACTTCTCTTGGGCCTCTATTGGGCCGGCCAACTTGGCCCATTAAAATCTTAGGCCAATGGGCCTAAGGCCCATCCCAAAAATTAACTTTTTCCTCCTTTTTTTTTTTGAATTTCTTCTATAAATATTTTTAAATTTTAATTTCCATCTTGGCAAAAGTCTTGTGACATTTTGTTTATTGAAATTTACTTTATAAGGTACATGGCCAAGAATAGATTACTAATTTATCAAATTTATATTTTCACAATCATATCCACAAATCATCTAATTAAAAGACTAATGGCTAAAGCATAATTCATGGAAATTTTCATCACCTAATTAGAGACTTTAACACACCTTATGGCTTGACTTTGAATTTTGGGATGCCACAACCTAAGCAAGAATTACTAACTTCTTCTCCAAGGCAAATCTCAAGCCATCATTATCAAGCCAAATGGTCCACTCTAATATTTCCAAGTGTCCCGCCTAAAGGGTGGCAAGTCTATTTTGCCTCATGATTGTACCAAGAAAGTGAGTTGGCCAAGCTAAAGCCCTTTCTTGGGAATCTAAGCTCCTAAGTGTCATCGACGAAGCCCGCTTTTGCTCTTCCACACCTATATGCCACATTTAATGGACATTTAATGAGGTTTGACAATAATCATACCATAGTTGCCAACTCGGCAATTCTAGAAATTTCGGTCATAATGAGGGCTCGTGTAGCGCGTTCCAATTGGTCCACATATACGCCACTTTTTCTAGAACTTCCAAAGATATTTTGCCGCCATCATGATGTTTGACTTCTCAAGGGACAACTCATCCTTTCATTAAATGAGGAGATTCTATAATTTTCTTTGTTTTGTCTTTTTCTTCATTAATGAGGCGATCTAGAGAATTCTATCATTCAAGTTGATTTCGAGGCCGGAGAAGGGATCATTAGGTACACCTCAAAAAATTGAATCACGTACACTTGAGGTTCTACCATTATGCCTCGTGCTTGCCCAAATCATTCTTTTGAACAGTCGGTTCGGGAATAGGGTCAATTGTCCTTTGATCGGTTCCCTAAAGCTACCCATGGGCTAGCACTAGGCCAAGGCACTCATGGACCTTAGAATTAGTGATGGAATAGCTGGGTCTATCCTTGCACTCATTCTGGTCGGCACCCAATCTACTAGTAGGGTTCATTGTCGGCGCAATACCAATCCATGATCGGACATCACCAATTTGAGATTTAGCTCTAAACACTAAAAATTAAATAGGGAATGATACATTTTTTTATCGGAAGACAGCCACATTTGACCAATTCGGATTGTCCGAGTATCGATGCATAATCGGGCGGAATCACCCGTGACGGGAAACTCAACCGATCGGATCGACCCATGACCATCAACCAATCCATAATCATCCTGTGACCATATATCATCTATATGACGTATTCATGTGTGGGCATCACATTGTAACTTAATTCCTAGCCTCGTGCCCAGTTTAATATGTTAGTGTATACTCGGTAAGTTTAGGATTTTAATCTTGTTTATCACAAACATAAACGAGAAAGATAAACGAAGAAATCGGGTTTGCATTTAGTTAGGAGTTGCATCCTAGGGCTAGACTAGATTCGTGCTTAGTCGTAGTCAATTTCGTTTCATATATCAAAGTCGTTATTTAGCGTTAGAAAATTTGCATTCATGACTTAAGGCATTAACGTGTTTAACTTTAGTCATAGCTTGTGGGGTCATTTCCTGGGGTTCGATAACAAGGCGATATATATTCTTTACTCAATGCGGATGGAGATTTACTTGCTGCATTTTAATTGCTTTGATATTATCGCAACTTACTTGATGCAGTTTTTTTTTTTTTTCCATTTGATTGTTGAAGCATTCGGATCTTCTTAGACGAACTTGATTAAGCGTGGCCACATAAATTTGCGTGTTTACGGGTTAACAAGGGAAGGATTGCACAAAACGTTTTCTACTAATATCACTTTCCCGAATCTTAGTAGGAGCAAGCAAAATCTTAATAGGGCTTTTGCATGCGAATCGAAGTGTTGACACCCAAAAGTATCCGATATTTAGTTATTATCGATATGCAATGTTCGTCTGGAATCAACAAAAGTGGACTCAACAACCTCATATGCAACCGTCAAAATTAATGAATAAAAATGGAAAAGAGTGCAGAATATACCATTTAGGCATATTTGATCATCTATGGAGAAAGCCAATTTAATTGATGGTCAATATTACATGTTGTTTGATGACTTGGATATAAATGTTGGAACATATCGACAAATGGCAAATGATTATGGATTATTTTGCCCAAGTTGTCAATGAGCATCTTAACTGAGGAACAAGATGATCCATTTCGAGAATTGCACCAAGGTTCATGCACGTGAAAACCCACTAAGGGAGATCGTGGATTAGTTGACCAATGTGGAAAGTTTGACAATTGCTTTGAAGAAAATATTCGCCAACGTGGGAATATGGGAATGATTTTTCAGAGATGTGGAAGCGGTTACAAACACGAAAAAAACTGCTACTAGATGATTATGATAGAAGGTCTATAAATACCAAGTCCTCATAAATTGGAAGGACCCTTTGACAATTAAAATGTACTCTTTTATTATCTTTACTTTATTGCATTTTATTTTTCCTTAGTTGTAGCTTTCCGATTGGTGTCATCGATTAAATTCCAATGCATATCTTTATCCTAACACTACGTCATCAATTCAATTCCAACGTGCATCTTTATCATAGGTGGTGTCTCATAATCGATTAAATTCCAGCATTACATCTTTGCACAATCTCGAGCTCTATCGTCAATTAAATTTTGACACGGTTCGTGCAATATATGCTTGTATTTTCAAGCTTCTTTTGATTGAATTCCGACACGGTTTATATGTACAATTTGGTTCAAAGTTTGAGATAAAGGTTTGCAGTTATTTATTGTCCAACCGGATATTTTCTGTCTGGAATTGCCATATGTAATATCCTCGATTCTGACCGTGTAAGGATTGGCCATAAGGTTCTAAATAGATCGATCATGCACTGTTGGTCATAAATTGACAAGTTCGATTGGCAACAAATCACGGATCGATCATGGTACGATCGACTGACCGACTGGTCACGAATCGATCCAGGTGTTGGCCTCAGATTTTCTACTTACCATACTGATGTGATAGGAACACCAGCTCATAAGATGACTTTTTTATCATCAGAATTGGTCACAAGATGATTTTGGATCAACAGATGGTCATGGGTCAATTCGACCGATCATAGTTTTTGGTCGCGGGTGATTCACTGATACACAGATGATCTAAATTGATCGAATGTGACTGTCTTCCAACCAAAAATGCATCATTCCCTATTTAATGCTTAGTGATCAAAAAAGAATCTCGAATTGGTGATGTCCGATCGTGGATCGGTAATGCATTGACCATGAACCCTATCAGTGGATTGGGTGCCGACCGGAATGAGCCTAGGGATAAACCCAACTAGTCCGTCACTAATTCTAAGGTCCATGAGTTCCTTGGCTTAGTGCTATGCTATGGGCAGCCTTAGAATTAGTGTCAAATGAATCAAATAACAACCGACCCTCTGTGCTGACCGACCGTCCAAAGAAACGGTTTGGGCGAATATGGGATGTAATGGCCGAACCTTGGGTATACATAATTCGATTTCTCAATGTGTGCCCAATGATCCATTCTTTAGCCCCAAAACAACCTTGGATGATAGAATTCTCTAGATTGCCTTATTAGTGAAGAAAAGGACAAAATAAATTAAAAATTCTAGAACCTCCTCATTAAATGAAGGGGTGAGTTGTACTTGGAATATTCAAAAGTCATAATGGCAGCCAAGATATCTTTAGATATTCTAGAAAAAGGCGGTGTATACGTGGACCAATTGGAAAGTGATACACGAATACTCATTAATGACTGAAGATTCTAGAATTGCCGAGTTGACAACTAAGGTACAATTATTGTCAAACTTCATTAACTGTCTATTAAATGCATCATGTAGGTGGACCAATGGAAGTGGGAAAAGCGGGCCATCCTCAATGACACCTAGGAGCTTAGATTGCTAAGTAAAGCTTTTTAGCCATGCCAACTTATCTTCTAGGCATACTCATGAGGCAAGTAGACTTGCCACCCAAGGACTTTAGGCCGGACACTTGGAAAAATTAGAGTGGACTATTTGGCTTGGTAATGATGGCTCGAGATTTGCTTTGGAGAAGAAGTTGGTGACTTGTAAGCTTAGGTGTCCCCTAGAATTTTAGGTTATGATGAGCCTAGAAGATAGACTTGGCGAACAAGGCAAAGGCCAACCAATCAAGAGAGGACATTCGGTATCAAATGGGCTTATGTGTCCCTTAGGACCATAGGCATATCATGAGCCTAAATTGAGCCTTGGAGAGCAATTCAGTAGGTGGTCCAATAAGAAGATGGCAAGTGTTCTCTTAGGATCCTAGGCATGACACCTTGCAACTTAGGCTTGCCACCTAAATATTCTAGGCAGGCCACTTGGAAAATTTGGAATGGACCACTTTGTTCGATAATGATGACATCGAGTAGTATAAATATGAGGAGCCCTTCCTCATTTTCCTCACCATGTTATCCATTTCCTCCTCCATCTTCTCCTTTCTCTCGGCGTTGCATCCTCAATCCATTAAGCTATATAAGTTGGTCCTCGAGGTTTGCCAAGGTAAGTAAGATCCTTATTTCTCCTCTAGGGCGGTAGTCACCATTGTCAAACCTAGTTAGGTGCTCACCCGTTAAGCCGTAGGTAAAATATTGGATCTTTTGTATGGTTTTACTCATGATTATGTTTCAATGTGTGCTTGAGTTAATCACATTTGGAATAAAGCCGAGGTTCACTCGGGTTGAGTTCATCGCAAGACAAGGCCACCCAAGCCATAAGGCCTTGAATCGACATAAATAGTGTACCAATTCCAAGTCTCTCTCAGAGCGAGGATCGCCAAAGGCCACAATGTCTTGAATTGACATTGAGGCGTGTCGATTCTATGCCTTGTTTGGTATGAGGATCACCCCAAATTCACAAGATCTTGGTAAGGTACTAAAGAGTGCCGATTCTAGGGATTTGAATTAGTGCGGAGATGTTTTGCTTGACGTTGAATCAAACTGTGAGCCGAGGGTCATTCTCTATACATGTGTATTCACATTGGGTTGTAGCCAAGGTCCATCGAACTTAGAATCTTCACTATATTTTTTGGCACTTAAATGATCCGACGGAAACTTTTGGCACCAAAGTGAGCGCCGTACACAACTTATGGCACCATTAGTGTACTTATCCCCTTGGATCGGTATTGAGGCGTATTGTTTTCGAGCCTTGTCAGATGCGGGGATCGGTGCGAAGTGATTGATTCAAGTTATGGACCAAGGATCGTTCCCCGCATGTTTATTAGAGTAGTGCAAGAACTCATGGCAGACACAACCGAATGAGCACGCCTTCGGGCCATGCATGTGTCAACTAAAAGAAAATATAAGAACCAGTTTGTATGATGCATTTATACATGCATTTAAATAGGAAAAAGTGCATGTCGCCACACACCATTGGCGGCAATGCCTTGTTCATTGAACGGGATGCCTCAATCGAGTTGAGAGGGCCCGGTCAAGCCAGGACGACGGTAACTGAATCTGCATGGGTGCCGGTGTCACGTCTCGATCTTCCGAGCTTGTGCCCATCCCTGCTTGGTCAATATAATAGCGTAATGTCCCAGGACACATCGCCAACCCATTCATTTTAATACACATGCGGAAGCGAAAAATAATCCACAGACAATAACACAATGGGATAGGAAAGCGAGGTCATAAATTTTCGAACATAAAAACACAACCACACTCATATATATAACATAACAAGTAATATATATACAAGTTGGTCTATTTATAACGTTTACGAAACAAGGGGGGTCTAATAAAATAGGGTTCCTCATCCTCGATTTCTCCTTCTTCCACACTCCAACTGGAGTCTACAGTAGAATTCACCGGAGATTCTAGCTCTTCAAGCTTCGAGTCCTTTGGGTTTATGACCGAGCCACCTGGAGGGTCTACGGTGCCCTTTCTAAAAGCAACCTCCATCACATACAGAGGTATCTCACATTCCGGCACGGGTCCCACTCTCTGCCCATTACGATACAGGCGATACTATGCCCTGTATTGATGGGGCACCTTTTTGGGTAGACCTACATCAACCCAGACTATGGTCTTCACCAGTTCGTATTGCAGTCCCTCGGGATGGTCATGTATCGAAATGTAGTACTTATGTTCTGTGATCTTCCTTAGTTGTCCAAAATGCTCTATAGGAGCTGTCATCTATGGGTTTGAAATTATTATCCCATAACGAGGTGAGACGACGTCTCAGCAAGTTCAACCCCTTAAGACTTGAGTAGGAAGAAAATATGCCCCAAGGGCTGTCTAAGTACAATCACATGTCAAATGACTTACCTTGGCCTCAGTTCCTTCCTACAAGTCAATTCAATTCATACAACCATTGAATCATATCAATTAATCGGATCGAATCATCAATCAATTGACTCGGTCGATTACATGTCATCAAGACCATTCCCCGGTCATCTCAATTACTCATTCCCAACTCTTAATCGTGGCCCTACGGCACAACCTATATTAGGTTGTAATCACGGCCCAGCGGGCACAACCTATACCAGGTGGTAAATCACGGCCTAGCTGGTACTGCCATACTTCGGCGGTTTTCTTGATCTAACTCACGACCTCACACACTTATTCATCCTTGGCCAACAATATTACACTTCTTAAATAGATTTCTCAATTAATGCATCATCTTGGCCTATTTTCCTCGAGTTAAGGGTACCTAGTAAAAATAATCGTGTGTGGGTACACGGTCGGCCTTAGCCAAAATACAATATTTTCACCTTTGAACATTCCACCATTTTCAGCAATCCCAAAATAGATTCTTGACGATGTAAACCGGCGCCTAGTAATTTTTCAATTAATTACAAAAATTATCGATTTCTGGGATAATTACCCACAATCACCAATCATACTCAAATTACACAATCTAGTACTCAATGAAATAAACATAATGCACCACTATAATCAGCGTGAAATTCCAATCACCGGTTATCCTGGTTTAATTTTCGAAAAAAAAAATTAAATAATTACGGAAATTGATAAATAAATACAAAAAATGTAACTTAGGCTCGGGAAAGCTTAATCGGAAGACGAGACAAGCCTAGAAAATTTCCGAACCACTCTAGTTAACTACTAGAGCTTGTCTAGGCTCTAATTACACTATTTTAACCACCTAACATGCAATCATAATTAATTAAATCGCTAATCTAATCTAACTATCCACATAATCCATATTTAGTCTAAACTAAACAACCCTTAAGAATCATTAACTTACTAAGTAAGGATTAGTGAGTTAAACTCACTTGTTCGACGATCCACTCGAATCAAACTGACGGGGATGCGCCAAGGGGCAAGAAACTCCAAAGCGACCTTGCTAGCCGGGGTCGGGAACGCCACCAAAACGGGCCTAAATAGTGCTGGAAACCCACTTGACTTGCTCTCTATTCGGTGTTGGATGGTGTGACTCCAGTGGCTGGCTTGGGTCAGAAACAGGCCGAGGAGTTATTGCGGGTTCGGGCGGAGGCAAATGGCAGCAGCAAGTGGTCTGTCCGGCGACTCCAGCGACGGCGAGAGGCTACGAGTGGCTCCGGGGACACCTTGGGGTCACGGTTGAAGCAGGAGGATGGCTAGAGGATGGTGGGGGGATGCATGTAGCAAGCAAAGGGCACGATGGTGTGAGGACGGCATGCGGTGATGACGGGCTTACGGGGTCAACCGCTCTAGCTTGCTAGGAGGTTTTTTTGTGTTGAAGGTAGCAAGAAGAGGGAGAGAGAGAAGGGGTCGATGGCCTTGGGGGGGAAGAAGAAGAGTGGAGACAAGATTGGCTTGGAGGGGGCCACCATTCCTTATCCTCACCTCTTTGGTCCCCTTGACCATTTCCCACCACTAGTTGGGTTCTATGGCCAATTTTCAGCCACCAATGCCCTTCTAGAAGTCTTAGAAATGGTACCTAAGTCATAGGCAAGGGGAGCACACGAATTTCAATTGATTTCCTTCCAATTAGACAACTAAGGCTTCTTGAATTACTCCAATTTGGTTCTAAAAATTCAATTGTTGAAACCCTCGATCAAATTGGCATTTTTCCTCACTAATTGAACCTACTTACTTCCCAATTGCGCGATCAAAAATGGTCCATGACATTTTTTGGACAAAAACGACCTTACCTCGACTTTTTCCCAAAAAGTCTCGGTTTGTGGAAAAATTTTCGAGACTAAGTCGATGTTCCTAAAATGATCTGTAACATGAGAGAAATTTCAATTTTTGAAGTTGGATTCAAATTCGTGGTTAATTTCAATTCGGAGCGATTTTAGCGTGACTTAGGCTACTGTGTAGCTTTTAGAAAATTTTAGTGCAAATAATCCGTGGTCAATTTTCTTTGAGCCAAAATGAACCTATTCAACACATTGGCGACTCTCAGTTGTCGTGAAAATTGAGAGGATTCAAATACGAACATAGGGAACCAAAATAATAGAAAAACCAATCTAGTGCTGATCGACGAGGATTTTGCAATTTAGTGGGATCACCCACATTTAACCATGCATTTCAGTCGAACCAACCTATATATGATCTCTAATCGATTTATTTATTTGTTGTAATGATCTCTGCAGATGAGCACGGTCGAGTAATTGATTCATGGTTGAATGCTCAAGTCTATTGCATTGAAATCTCATAATGACTTCCCCAGATAATATAGTTATCTCACGAGTGATCAACTCTGAGAATAGCATTATAGGTGCGTCGATGAAAGGCCCGATTTATTCAATTGAAAATAGGATTAAAAATCCAAGATGTCACAGCTGGTATATGCATAAGTGTGATAAGTTGATATATTTATTGATAAGCCAAAGGTAAGTATGCATTAAAGTATGTTACGATGGACATTTACATGTAGTCAAGGTAGCAACAACTTTGCTATTGATTTGCCATCGACACTTTTGCGAATGCTGTAGTTGCTGGGCTTTGATGATGAGATGTTTTCCTAGTAGAGAACTAGGAATTTTACTCATTGAGTTTTCCAAAAACTCATCCCTCATATTTTAGTCTTGTAGGCATGGAAGTCTCACGTCAGTTTTGGGAGCTCTAGTCATGCTACAAGAGATAGGATTTTCCTTGGTCTATGTGGAAAACTTGTATTGTGATGTAAAAAGACGATAGGGCCCATAGAGAAAGGTCTTGTAGAAGCAGTTATAATATAAATCAATGTGTTCTATGTGATGTATGTCCTAGTCTTCTGGCTATTCTTTATTCGGGGAGTTGTTTATTCACGTTTTCGCATGGGCATGATACAAGATAAAATGAATCGGGACGGCAACGAACTTGAGACGTCGTGAAAATAACCCTTGTCACTAGTGACCCTAGAGATGGAGTTAGGGTCGTGACACCATAGAACCCATCTCCTCTCATCAAAAGTTGAAGAATGACTTTCGGGAAAAAGTATTATGTTGTCAATAAAATCCCGACAAAACACAAAGAGAAAAAATTTGCATGAAACTAGCAAATCATTGTCACATTTAGTTTTAAACAGGAGAAAATTGTCCACAAAATTCTAAATTTATTGTACGATGGCCAATTCAGTTCAAAATCTTACAGTTCTTTAATTAAGTCCCATACCTAGTGTACGGCATCACGTTAGCAATGTTCAGCAAAAATTAGCCAGAATGACTAAATTGGCAATTTGTTAAAATATCTAGGATTAATTTGGCAAATAGTTTAAAAGTTTGGGGCTTAATCGATACAATAGGAAGGTTTATGATTAAATTGGCAAGTTTTAAAAGATTCAACACTGAATCGGCAAAATTAAAAGATTTAGGACTGAATTGGCCGATGTACAATAGGTGTAGGACTTTTGGACAATTTTCCCTTTTAAACTGTGAATGGAAAGTGGTAAGTTAGTTTGACAATTAGGTTGTGTTTGTTTCGCGAAAATAAATAAATTTAAATATTTTCATAAAAATAATAAGTTTTATTACTTAAAATTATTAGTTAATGGAAAAAATTTTCATCGTCAATATCTACTCATGTCCAAGTATTTCTGTAGACGATGAAAATATTTTTTGTTCGTTCATTTTTGTAAGCTATACAAGCGATTATTTTTAACAATTATTCATCTTTGGCAAAACAAATGCACTGTCGATATCAAAATCTTTTACTTTTGTAATTACAACATGAACATGAACCACATTTCTGAATTAAAAAGAAGGCCTGCATGATCGATTGCAAGGTAACATCATTTGCACGATTTTGACTAAGCCATATAAGAACATGAATTCGTTCACAATCAAGCTTTGCCATTTGTCTCCTCTCAATTTATTGTTCACAAGTTCTCCCAAGAGGTGCGATCGAGTCCCTATTCATCCCGCTGGTGTTTTGCTTGGTTTCGGAGTTCTAACCGCTCATTTGGGACAAGATTTGAAGGGTAGGTTCGTTTGAACCCCTTCCATCTTCCCACCGAGCTTTTTCTTCCTTGTTGGCATGCATCTTCGGATCTAGTTCGCCTTAGGGTGCGGCATTGTTCCTGTTTCTTCCTGCCTAGTATTCCTGCTCAGTCTGGAAGCTATAACTGCTTGTTTGGGCTGAGCTCTGGAGAATAGGGTCGCCTTACCTCCTTCCTCTCCCTCACTGAGCAATTCTCTTGTCTTGGCCTACAAGTCTTGCTCTGGTCTTCGCTAAGCACTGTTCTTCTCAGCTAGTGTTTTGTTTGTAAGAGGCTTCGAGCTAGTCTGTGGTCTTCAGCGGAGGGGATTAGTTGCTTCCTCTCCTCAACCCTCGAAGATTCTCTTGATACGTCAAAAACCTCTACAATGTCTTTCTTGAGATAGGGGTTGCGAGCTAGTTGAGGTGGGTGGCCCTTTAAGGGAGGCCTAGGTTGGTGCTGGTGGTTTGAAGGGACGTACCCCTTCTTCCCGTAACTCCCCTGTTCAGGCCTCAAATGTCCTAAGCCAGGCCGTCTCTCATACTTCGGCCCCTCTTGCTTCGTTGGAGAAACAAAAAGTGCTAGTCAAGGCTCCAGCCCATCAGGGCTGATCTCATGGCCATAGCCGTAGGTGTTCTTCCTCCAAGTGTCCTCAGGCTGTTGGCTAGCAGCCAAGTATTCCGAACCCCCCCCCCCTTTTTACCCGCTCTTGGGCTAATGTGGCGTGGCTTGCAGCGAAAGGTTATGACCTTACGTTTGTCCAGCCTTCCTTTGTGAATAATGAATCAGTTGTCAACCTCTCTAAGGAGCTGCTGGAGGCAGCTGATCCCAAATGGCACAAGTGCCTCTATGGGTACTTTATAGGGAATAAGCTCCCATTGAAGCTAACCGAACAAGCTTTGAAGAATGCTTGGGGGCCGAAGCTTGTGGAGATGTTGGCAAACGACCAAGAATTCTACTTCTTCCACATCTCGGACCTCGTCTTCTAGAGGAAGGTTCTTGAAGACGGGCCCTTTACGGTTGCAAGAGTTCCCCTAGTGCTATAAAATTGGCAGCCCCTTTTAGAGTTAAAGAAGGACAATCAATCCTCAGTCCAGGTGTGGATTAGGTTAAAGAACCTTCCCTTTTATCTATGGTTGGCGCAAGTGATAGGGGCCATTACAAGTGCTTTCGGTAAGCCTCTTTATATAGACCAATGCACAGAGCAGATGAAAATGATCTCATTCGCCAAGGTTTGCATGGAGATCTATGCTAAGCAATCGAGGTGTACCTTGGTTAATGTGGTTCTCAATGGGGTGTCGCACTCAATTTCTTTTGAGTGTGAATGGAAGCCGATAGAATGTCCCAAGTATGGCACTTTTGGACATAGATGTGCGGATATTCCTTCTTCCATTAGCTCGGAGAGAGCTGTGCAACAAGATCAGCCCACTTCCGCTCCCTCGTTACTTGCCCAGGTTCCCGTCCCTGCACAGGAGGTGGAGGAAGTCCTTGTGGAGCCAAAGCAAGGCTAGAACCAAGTTAGGGGGACGAAGAAGAAGCCCGATGTGCCAAAGGATGGTCCTTCTTCACGTCTGGTTAGTTCCAGCGATGAGAGGCAAGTCCTAAAACTTAAGGAACCAGCTTCTAAGAAGGGCTTGCTCTCGCTTTCCTCCTGCATGCTGTTGAGGGCTCTTAGAATTCGTTCTCAGCCGGAGGTCCCCTGTCCCCCTCTCGTGGAGGATAAGAGTCCAGCAGAAGCCTTGGCCTTTCTTCCGCTTGGCCAAGGTGAGGATTTGAACGTCTCGTCCAGCCTTAATTGCTCTAATGATGATTTACTCTCTCTGTGCCCTTCTCCGAAGGCTCCTTCTGCTAGTAAAGGAGGTGAGAACATGTAGGTTAAGCTTTTGGCCCTTGATCCAGCCTTGCCTCCCTCTACGACCGTTGCTGCCTTGGCAACCACTCGGCGAAAGCCTATTAGGTGGAGGTAGGCCTTCCCCCCCTCCTTCTCGTCTCTATATAGTATATATTATAGGGTTTTGGAATGTGAGAGGTCTTATGAACCCTTTAAGGTAAGCTGAGGTAAGGAATCTTATCTTTTCTAACGGGCTTTGTTTGGTTGGCCTATTGGAAACCAAAGTGCTGGAATCAATGTTTGGTTCCATTTCTGCTGGGCTTTTGTTGGGGTGGAATTGGGTTGCCAATTACAACTTCTCGCACAGGGATAGAATTTAGGTTGGCTGGAACCCTTCTTTAGTGAGTTTTGAGGTGGCTTCTTCCAATAGTCAAGCGATCCATGGTAGCTTGAATTTCCTTTTATCTAGTATGAGCTGCTACATCTCGGCGATTTATGCTGAGTATACCTTTATTTCTTGAAGACCTCTGTGGGTGAACCTTCTTCAGATGAATGCTCTCTTCCAGGACTTGGCTTGGCTGGTGGCTGTGGATTTCAACGCCATCAGGGACCCGTCTGATCGGCTTGGGACCTCTGACACATGAATCCCTTACTTTGATGAATTTAATCTGTGTTTAACTTAGACAGAGTAAAAAGATCTGAGCTATGTTGGCTTCGCTTTACTTGGTTAACCTCTTTGAGGGTTAAACGGAAGGCTAGAAGGATAGACCGTGTGCTTGTGAATGCTAAATAAAGCATTGATTTCTCCTACTAAAAAGCATCATTTCTAGCACCTAGCATTTCTGACTATACACCGATGGTGGTTAAAGTTTTGCAACCAGTTTTCGGAGAAAACAATTCAAGTTCTTTGGTTTTTGGACTAAGCACCCGTCCTTCCATGACATTGTTTTGCAAGTATGGAAGAACTCAAGTGAAGGGGTTTCTATGATTAGGTTGGTGAGTAAGCTGAAGGCCCTTAATGTGACATCCCATAATTTCAACTCCGTTTTCTACTGAATAAATCGGGCATTTTATTGACGCGCTTATAGGGCTGTTCTCAGAGCTAATCACTCTCAAGATAACTAGACTACCTAGGGAAGCCATTAAGGATTTTAAGGCAAATAGACTTAAGAATTCGACCAGGATTCGGCTTTTCGACCATGTTTATCTTTAGAGGATAATACGGCACAATATAAAATCGATTCGAAATCAGAGATAGACTGGTTCGACTGAGATGTGTGGCTAATCGTGGGTGACACCACTAAATTAGAAAATTCTCGTCGACCGGCACTAGACTGATTTTCCTATTATTTTGGGACCCTGTGTTCATATTTGAATCATCGGGATTTTCACGATAATCGAGAGTCGCCAATGAGTCGAGTGGGTTCATAGTGGCTCGAAGAAAATAGACCACGAGTCAGTTGCACTAAAAATGCCTGAAAGTTACCTGGTAGCCAAGGTCACGCTAAAAACACGCGTGACCATTTCAGAAATTGGAATTTCTGTCATGTCACAATAAATTCTAGAAGTGTCGACCGACTCGCCCGAAGATTTTTCTAACACTAGACACTTTTTGGGAAAAAGTTGTCGTGTGACCATTTCGTTCAATTGAAGCCGGGAATTATTTATGTTGGTGAAATTGAGGAGCATGAGGGATTCTTGGATAAAGAAAATAATCAATTTGATAAAGGAAATATCAATTGATTTTTGGGAGAGTTATTTGAGAGAAAATTAAGAGGGAATTTCGATGCAAATGTAAGTGGGGACCAAGAATTCTAAGTTGAAATTCCTTTGAGAATCTATGAGCTTATTTAAAAGAAATTGGGATCAAAATTTCCTATTTGAGGAAATTCTTTTTATTTTTGTGATCTTCCCATTTATTTTTCATTTTTAGCCAAACACCTTTCCCTCCTTTCTTTCTCCCTCTTTCTTTCTTTCTTTTCTTTTCTCTCTCTCCCCTCTATTTTTCTTTTCCCTCGTGCGCAGCCCTCCCCTTCCACCGAATGCTTAGCTGGCTTCCACTTTGCTTTTCTTCTTTGACCATTCAAACTTCTTCACTCTTATCTCTTCTTCTCTCTCTTCTCTCTCCTCTCTCCTTGCCCTCTCCCTCTCCGTTCTTGTGTAAACAGAAGCACAAGCAGAAGCCGCAAGCACACGAAGACAGGAGCAGCGCTTCACCACCCGCGAGCCGCCTCACTCCACCGCTCACCACTTGCCTTTGTCTCTTCCTCACCCCCTTAACCGTCGTCGCCGCCCCCTTCTCTTCCTCTCTGTTTGTGAGAAGCCTAGCATAAATGGAAGTAGCAGCCATCATCGCGTGAAGACCGGAGCTGCTATCGCCGTCGAAGCCACGTCAGGCTGCCGTCTGCTCCACTCGCATGTCGCCGCCCACCGTCGTTCATCTCCAACTCTCCCGCTCGTGCGCCGTCCGCCCTGTCCAGCTGAGCTGCCGCCTCTGCCCAGCCTTGTCCAGCCACCGTCCGGCCTCACCAGAGCTCCCCTCACCCTCCGCCGGCCTCACCTCACCAGGTCAGCCACCGAACGAGCTTCATCCAGCCAAGAACAGTGGCTGGAAAAGTGGGTTTCCAGCACTGTTCAAGGCCCGTTTTGGGCCGTTTCCGGGCCCTAAACCTGAGCCATGCTTTGGAGTTTATCGTTCCTCGCGCCGTCCCTGTCAGATTGATCCGATTTCCGCGCGATTCCGGTGAGTAATCTCACTAATCCTTGCTTAGTGGACTAATTACACTTAAGGGTTGTTTAGTTTTAATTAATTAGGTTTAGGTGGTTAGATTAGTATGGATTAGTGTTTATTAGTCAATTGTGATGCGAATTAGACAAATTGAGTGTGCATTTAGCAAGTAGACGTGGTCTACTATTTATTGAGGGTAGCCCAGGATTTTTCCCGACCCTAATCGGGCTTCAATTTGGCAATTCGGGCCTAGGTGGAATTTTTTGTATTTAAATATAATTTTTCGGAATTAAATTAATTATTTATTTATTTTCTGAAAATTCAACTGGGATGGCCAATGACCGGAATATTATGCTGATGACCGTGGTGAAGTCCGTTTATTTAATCGGGCTTTATTTTGAGCTAAATTGAATTTTTAATATTAATTATTTAATTTTAGAAATTAGTTATGTAATTATTTATTTTCCGGAAGTTCAACTAGGATGGCCGGGTGACCAGAATTTTATGCTGATGATCGTGGTGAAGTACATTTATTTAATTGAGCTCCGATTTGAGCTAAATTGAATTTATTGTAATTAATTATTAATTTTCGAAATTAATTAAATAATTATTTATTTTTCAGAAATTAAGGCTGGGTTAGCCGACGACCGAAATCTCGTGCTGATTGTCATGGCACAGTCCGTTTATTTATTTGAGCTCTACGTTGTATGGAATAAAATAAATTGTGATATTTTAGGGATTTACCCTAAATTGATTGAAATTGAGTTAAATTGAATTATTGATTGGTAGATGGCCGAGTATGGCTAGTTATAATTTGTAATGCCTTGTTGAGCTATAAGTGGAGAAAGTGATGAGAGCTAACTGAGAGTTCTATTGGCTGAGACCGATCAAGTACGATGTATAAACAGGCGTGGTTCGATGATAAAGTACATCACTGTGCGAAAACGGCGCCTTAAAGAACGCACTTTGACTGTCGGTGATCTGTGTGACCTATGACGGGCGTGGTTTAGTGATTAGGGAGATCACTGTGCAAAAACGGCGCCTTAAAGAACGCACGTAGACCGTCTGATACTTATGTCACCTTGGCGAAAACGATGCCTGAGAGTATTGATGGAGCTCTGTGACTAAGTGTACTATTGGGGGTTATATGGGATGAAATGAATGACCTAGGAATGGTCCGATTGATACGTAATCGACTAGGTCGATTGATCAATGCTTTGATCTGTTGTCGTGAATTAATTGAATGTTTGATTGACTGTTATGAAGCATCTGTATATAACCTTGAATTGCAGGTTGGAACTGAGGTGAAGGTAAGTTCTCTGACTTGTGCTGTGCTTAGGCAACCGAGTAGTGTATTGGTTCCCTAATTGAGTCTTAGTGAGATAGAACTTGCTGAGACGTAGTCTCATCCCAATTGTGGGACAACATTTCAGGCTTGTAGATGAGCCTGCGAAGAATGAACCAGAAGAGGATGATGAGCCGGTAAAAGATGAAGAGCTTGAAGGATGTGAGTTTAGTGAAGAAGAGTCAAAAGATGATCAGGATGATCCTGAGTACAACCCGAATGAGGGCTAAGATCCCATTCTCTTTTGTGAATCTTGTCTAAATGTGAATAGTGTGAAACTAGAATGTTATGAAAAGTCATGTGAATAGACTTTGAGTTATGCCATGTATAAAAGTTTGGTTGTGGATTTCAATATGAAAAATATGGCCTTACTTTTCTATCCCATTGTGTTATTGTGTGGGGATTTATAAGTGCTTCCGCATGTGCTTAATAAAAGAAAGGGTTGGCGATACTTAGTCCTGGAATATCGCATTTTAAAATCGACCAAGTAGAAGGATGTATGCGTGCCCAAGGATCAGGGCGTGACACTTAAAGGCCGTCTAAAGCAACTCAATAGAGAGTCCTTTTCTAATATCTCTAAAAGGGTTACGGTGGCGAGGAATGCTTTAAGGCAAGCCCAAGTTGGCCTTCAACAGGACCCGACCAGTGAGATTCTTGCAGATTTGGAGAAGACTCATTGAAGGACTTTTGTGGAGCTAAGGAGTCAGGAAGAGTCATTCTTTAGACAAAAGTCTAGGATTAGGTGGCTCAAGGAAGGTGATTGGAATACCAAATTCTTCGACAATTCCATTAATAGGAGACAACTAAGGAACAAGATTCTTTCTGTTTTGGATAGCTCTGGTAACTTGGCGTCAGACCCAACCTTAGTGCAGCATATCTTCATTTCCCATTTTCAGGAGCTCCTGGCGCCGTGCACCTTGTCTATGAGACCCTCTTTGTGGGACCTTCGGGAGGTCATCCAGTGTCCTCTCAACGAGGAATAGGTTAGTTTTCTCTCCTGTCCCTTCTTTGATGCTGAGATTCACGATAAGATGTTCTCCTTAGCTCGAGGGAAGGCTCTTGGGCCCGATAGATTTGGTGTTGAGTTTTTCATGCACAATTGGGAGATGGTGGGTGCGTTGGTTATTGAAGCGGTGATGGATTTCCTTACCACGGGGAGCTTCTAAGGGAGATCAACAACACCATCTTAGTGTCGATTCCTAAAGTCCCCAATGTGACTTTGGTTAATGATTACAGGCTTATTGCCTATGGTAACACTATTTATAAATGTATTACCAAGGTTTTAGCTAACCGAGTGGCTGCAATTCTCCACAATATTATAAGCCCGTCTCAAAATGCTTTCGTTAAAGGTTGACATATCAGAGACAATATCCTTCTTGCCCAAGAGTTGTTTGCTAGCTTCCATCTTGATCCTAAGTGTGCTGTCAAGGTGGATTTTCAGAAAGCTTATGGTACGGTGGACTGGGAGTTTCTTGAGCTGGTTCTACATGCGTTTGGATTCCCGGACCACCAGGTGCAGCTTATCATAGTATGTGTGCATAATCCTAAGTTTTCTATTTCTTTGAATGGGGAACTTCATGGTTTTTTCCCTAGTGGACGAGACCTTCGTCAGGGGGACCCCATCTCTCCCTACTTATTAACTCTAGTAACGGAGGTTTTCTCCGACATCCTTAGTGTTCGTGCTAGCCAACCGGGTTTTAAATTCTTTTGTAGGTGTAAGGCTTTGAGTTTATCTCATATTTTCTTCGTGAATGATGTCTTCCTTTTTTGCAAAGTTGATATGGGCTTGATCTCTCTCCTAAAGGAAGGTTTGAATACCTTCTCAGCTTGGAGTGGTTTGAAGCCTAACACCAATAAAAGTGAGATTTTTATTGTTGAAGGGTCGGTTGAGTTGCAAAGTGAGATTTTGCTTGCCCTTGGTTTCCTTGAAGGGAACTTGCCGGTGCGTTATTTAGGAGTTCCTATTATTTCCTCGCGGCTTGGCAAGGCGGACTGTGTCTCCTCAGTTGATCGTATAACAACCATGGTGCAATCCTAGACCCAACACTTTCTCTCTTTTGTGGGTCGTCTTCAACTTATAAGGTCAGTCCTTCATGCGATCCAATCTTATTAGGCTAGTGTCTTTACTATCCTTGTTGTAGTGTTGGATCATATTGAGCAAATCCTGAGACAATTTCTCTGGAAGGGACCGGGTCTAGGGAGCTGTGGAGTGAAAGTTTCCTGGGAAGACGTGTGCCTTCTAAAAGAGGAAGGAGGGCTCGGCATTCGCTGGCTACAAGATTGCAACAGGGAAACGATGCTGAAGCACATATGGATCCTATTTATGAATAAGGAATCTTTATGGTGCAAGTGGATCATTCGACTTTCCTGAAAAGGAAGAGTTTTTGGGTGGTCAAGAAGCCTACTTTATGCTCTTAGGCTTGGAAGATAATCCTCCACCTCAGAACCGAATTTCCTCTATCCTTCCTCTGGAGGTTAGGGGATGGCCATTCAGTCTCTTTTTCATTTGACAACTGGCATATGAGAGGCCCCTTGAATATTTTATTCTCGGACTCTCAAATCTATTGCACTGGTTTATCCAAGCAGGCAACGGTGGCTGACCTCTTTTTGCCAGTTGGCTAAACCATTAGGACAGTGTTAGAGTCTTGGGATCAGCCCATCCCTATTCTTCCTCAGGTACCGGATTGTTTTATTTGGCTATGAAGCTCCTCCGGTTTATTCTCGGTTGCCTCGGCATGGCAAGCCATTGGAAGGAAGAAGATACCGGTTTCCTAGGATGCCTTGGTCTGGAGCAAAGTAATCGATCTGAGATATCAATTTAATCTCTGGCTTATTACCAAGAATCGTCTTCCCACCCAAGCCTTACTTCTATCGTATGGTAGGATTGGGGATGCGTTGTGTGCATTTTGCAAGTTGACACTGGATTCCATCTGTGACATCCCAAATTTCACCAACCATCATTAGTATAATTGGATCATTATAAACTTGGCTTAATTTAGATCGGGCTAGAAAGTGAACCCGATGGACCGTGAGGAATGAGTGGGCTTGAAGAGCAAGCAGGCCGCATGATTATTTTAGAACTAGGCTTGTAAACTTGAATGGAAGAGTTGGGCTTGGACTTGGCTTGAAGTAGGCCAAGGTTCGGAATTATTAGATTTGTAGATTTAGTTTAGTGGACTAGATCGTTGTAGGTTGAGCCTGTTGGGCCAGGAATGGATAATTAGGCCCGAGTGATTTTATTTTCGGTTAAGATTCATAGATTATAGTTAAGATGATTTGATTAGTGATTATTTATAACTTTAGCATTTCTTGTGATGAATACTTTATAGACAACATTGGCTAGTCGATATGTTATATATGTCATGACTTTGTATAATTATAAAATGATTGAAATCAAGTAGAAACAAAAGGAAATTAAATGAAAAAAATTAGAAGCAAATGAACTAACTAACGATATTGATTAACTGTTAATGGATGGCGAACGACAAATGGCAAGAATTCTCATGCATGAAAGCCACGACCTCACTCTCTCATTTCTCCTTGTACTCGACACCCACAGTTTTCTTTCCTCTAGAAACCGAAACCATCAACTCAAGAAGACACAATCATTAGCAAGATCTCATCATTAGTCTAGCCTAGGGATTAGCTTGTAGCATATTTCCCCTCATAAATTTGGAAACTCTCTCTCTCTCCTCAAGACTGAAACCCACCTTCATCTTCTTCTTCATTTCTCTCGTTTGGGCGACGAAACCAGAAGCAAAACAGCAACCCTCTTCCTCTTGCATGCGACATTTTGGTGCTGATCTTGAAGCATCTTTGTGTTGTTTAGTAGCTAAAGCAAGGTACGGAAATATATCACTCTAAATTAGAAGTTATCCATTGTTCGTCAAGAAAACTTGAGGATCTAACCAAATGGTGGAGGAATTGATTTGTAGTTGTTGTTTTGTGTTGATTTAAGCTTGGTAAGTACTAGATTGAAGGTAGAAGCCATTGCATGTTACCTTTGAGTCTTGCATGTCTCGAAATCCAAGTGTGAAAAAGCTGTATTTGCCAAGTAAAGTGATGAAATGGTGGCCGAGTGGAAGGATGTTGTGATGAGTGAACTTACGGATGCAATTATACTTCGAGCCGAGCTGTGGAAGGGTTATTTATTAAAGAAATAGTTGCTGAAGGTACTCTTAGTTGCTGTGATAAAGTATTGAAGTGTTGTAGGAGAGATTTGTGGAAAAATAAGTGGTTTGGTCGGGCTAGAAGTGAAGGAATCGTGTATACCTATTATGTTCTAGGAGAATACAGTTAGGGAGTCTTCTGTTTTGTGTTATTTTCTTTATGTATGTTGATGAAAATTAGAAAGGAACCATTCTACATGATAGAACATCCATCAGATTGAATTAGAAACCTAGCTATAACCATATGAATATAAAAACATAGAGATAGAAGTGAGTTTAGTAAAACCAGTGAACTGTTTTTGTAAGAAACGGTTTGACCTTTGTCGATTATATTAATTTTATGTAATTATCTAGTTAGAATTTGACTTTGAATTCTTAATGAAAGTTGTATAACACATCCTTATAACTAACATGTCAAAATTTGAGATTTAATGGATTAGGATTGTTTAGTAAAACGATTTTCCTTGTAGATATAAAATCTGGACGTCGGTACAGGGTGCTAGTAAAGATTATGGTGTTTGTTACTCTTAATACAGTGAGAATTAGGCTTACATTTCTTCACCGAAAATTTCAATCAATGTCTCGACTATAACATACTAAAATTTCGTAGTATTTTGATAAGAATTGTTATAGTTTCTATGTCCGAGAACAAAACTGCTTGTTTAGTTTAGACCCGAGAATATGAAATCGCCGTTGAGTCTTTTACATTAGTCTTGCATTACACACATAGAGTATAGTGAACTCATAATAGATTTTAGTTGTGCAAGATTAAGTCTCATATATCATTTGAGGTGTATGTACACATAGTATCATGCGTGTGCAATGAGTGCGGTGCATAGTGCTTGATTATGGGGTAAATATCTGTTCGGCACTGTATGGGACATGTCGTAATGGGTTTTATCTTTTATAATTTGGAGACACACGTGTGCTAGGTAGATGAGAATTAGATGTATAGTTATATACTTTGAAGACTTTTCTTTTGCATACGATAAATGCATTAATCAAAGGTGTGGTGGTGTGAAACGTGTGCTTAATTGAGTGTATGAACCCATCGGTACGGAGATACCGGTGATGCCCCTCGGAAGTTGGGATGCCCATGCTGTGTGGTCTTGGATGCCTCGGTAGAGAGATACCGGGATGCCTCGGAGTGAGATGCCCTTGTGTGTGATCAAGGATGCCTCAGTTGTGTTATACTGAGATGCCTCGGAGTGAGATGCCCCATGCTGAGTGGTCTTGGGAGGACCTCGGTTGAGTGATTCCGGGATGCCTCGGAGTGGGATGCCCATAATAGAAATATTGTGGAAGTCCGGATAAAGTAACTTCCGAAAGTGACTCGATCAGGCCGGTAGAGTTCCGGTTAGAAACTGATCGAGGGTGGATCATATGCACACTAAATATAATTCTACTTGGCGAGTGAGTTCATTCGTTATTGTTGCATTGCATCTTGATATGAAATTGAGCTTGAGAAAGGTAAGCATAGAAATGGATGCACATATGGTGATTACATACATGATGTGTTAATATCCAATTGGTTTTGCTTGTGACAATCCTACCTTAGTATCTTAAATTGTTTAGATCATGATTCTCTTGTAATCTTGATGTGGATTGTTTAAGTTATAGTTTTATCATTCTTTACTGGGCAAAGTTGTTGCTCATACCTTACATTTTTCATATTGATAGCATGGATGTGCCGCCAGTAGCTTGATACGAGGTGGTAGCACGCCTCGATGTTTCTTTTCATGACATGTATGATCCCGACATTGACATGACTTTCTCCAAGTATGATGCTACTTTATGGATGGATGATGGTAGAGCTAACTTGATACCGATGAAGTTCGTTGCATGGTTTATCAACCATGAAGGGGAGATATTCAGCCTTTTACCCTTTGGTGCAGGAGGACCTGGAGCTAGGACGGATGGCGCCTAGATGCCAATGATTGTGTAGAAGTCGGAGGATCGTCTTTTGTTTTTTGTTAGATGCGGGCTTGTGTGGGAACTCGGGGAGTAAACACCCTCACCCTTTATCCCTGGCTTTTGTTACGCCTTACTTTTGTAATGTATATGTTGTATATATAGGTCATGAACATGTAAAGAGTCTAGGTTGATAAATTTTGTAGGCCCTGATGATGGTAAGAAGAAATGAAGCTTTCGTGAACTTGTCGATGTGCATGAATGAATTGGCCAATATTAATAATTGGTAGAGTGATTGCAGAATAACTTCATAATATAAACTTTAGATTTTAAATAATCCATGTTATACATGCTAACCTTCAATGGTGAACACTATATATATAAATAAATGAAATTAACAAGTTTGACAAGATTATAATAATAATTGTAAATTCCGCTTGCGCTTAGTACATGACGCCCTGGGACGTCATAGCTTAGTTGGTATCAAAGCATAGGATTACCTGGAGTGATAGGGTGCGGTAGTGACTATGCGTTAGGATAATGATATTTTCTTTGGAAGGAACAAGTAACTTATGTTACTCATAGGGTATCAATAATAATTGTTGCAGTTGTTACTTATTAGTTTTGTAAGGAGACTCGGTCGACTAATGAGTGGTGACCGATGTGTAGAAACTAGTAACTGTCAGGATGAGTAGAAATGGACGAGGAATGGCCATGGATCCCCGTGTGGAAGGAATTTTTAAGCACTTGCTAATGTAGGAGCCCTATTGGAAAGGCAAGCCCAACAACAGGTAGGAGGTGACCGTAGAATGCAAGGCTTAGTAGAACAATTTCTGAAACTAAAACCCTCTAGATTTGCTGGATTAGGAGATCCCGTAGAAGCAAAATTGTGGATAGATGAGATGGAAAAGATATTTGCATTGCTGCATTGTACTGATGCAGTGAAAGTATCTTTAGTAGAGTATTAACTTCAAGGAAATGCTGATTATTGGTGGAAGGCGACGAAAGGAACAGTATTCCTTGAAGGAGTAGATGTGACTTGGACTGGATTTGTAGGAGTTTTCTATAGCAAGTATTTTTTAGACTGTGCAAGGGATAAAAAGGTAATGGAATTTATGCAGTTGACTCAAAATAACTTGACTGTAGATAAGTATGAGGCGAGATTTGCTGAACTCTCTAGATTTGCTCCTAGATTAATAGAATATCTAGAGGATAAGGCTAAGAGATTCTTGAATGGGTTAAGGCCTGATATAAGAGGATGATTGGTGCCTTTGAATTTGAAGGATTATTGTGAGTTGTATGAAAGGGCACAGCTAGTGGAAAGAGATTTGATGTCAAGAGACCAGACATCAGCATATCAGGTAAGACCACAATCTCGAGGAAACTCTTCGAATTTTCGTTATAATAAAAGATCTCATCAGGTTGGAAAGCAACCATTTGTGCAAAACAAGAAGAATAAGATTGAGAATCCTAGAAAAAGTGTGGAATAATCAACCAATGGGATGACCGCAGTATGGTAACAATGAGTGTCGCTGGTGTGGTAGATCACATGGATTTGGACCATGTTATGGAACAAATGTTTGTTAACTGCGGACAGTCAGGGCATTGTATTAGAGATTATCCTCAGAAAAGAATGTAGCAGCCACAACCACAACAGAATTCAGGTAGACCATTACCACCAAGAAATAACCAGTGATCACTAGCTCAAGGAAGAATTTATGCGATTACTCAGGACGAGGCTGAAGGATCTCAAACGGTCATTACAGGTATCGTTACCCTATTTAATCAGAATGCTTATGCTTTGTTCGATGTGGGAGCAACCCATTCCTATGTATCTGCTCAATTTGTGCGATTGAATAAGATGGAACCTGAAATGTTAGAAGTACCTCTTAGTGTCTCTACTCCATTAAAGGATGTCATTTTATCTACTTCAGTGTGTAGAGATAATGGAATCCTTATAGGTGGACAAAACTTGTTAGTTGATCTGATGGTGTTAGTTATGTATGACTTTGATGTAATTTGGGGAATGGATTGGTTGCATAGACATCGAGCTTGTGTGGATTGTTATAGGAAGATGATTCGATTCGACCCATTAGATAGGCCAAGTTTTGAATTTTATGATGGAAAGACAACTCCCTCTATACCTCTTATTGCTGCACTAGAAGCCCATAGACTTCTTAGAAATGGTTGTCAAGGGTATTTGGCATATGCAAGTGAACAAACCAAGAGGAGGTACAACTTGAGGATATCCTTGTAGTACAAGAATTTTATGATGTATTTCTTGAGGAATTGATAGGATTACCCCCAGAGCAAGTGGTTGAGTTTACTATTGAATTGGCACTTGGTACAGAACCCATATTGAAAGCTCCTTATAGAATGGCATTGATAGGATTAAAGGAATTGAAGGTACAATTACAAGAATTACTTGACAAAGGATTTATTAGACCAAGCGTTTCTCCGTGGGGTGCACCAGTGTTATTTGTTAGAAAGAAAGATGGAGCATTACGCCTTTGTATTGATTATAGACAATTGAATCAAGTGACAATTAAAAATAAGTACCCATTACCAAGTAATGATGATCTATTTGATCAATTGCAAGGAGCATCAATTTTCTCGAAGATTGACCTAAGATCAGGATACCATCAATTACGGATAAGAAAGGAGGATATTCGTAAAATAGCTTTTCGAACTAGATATGGACACTATAAATTTTTGGTTATGCCATTTGGACTAACGAATGCCCCAGCAGCTTTTATGGACCTTATGAATAGATTATTTAAGCCTTTTTTGGACCAATTTGTGATAGTCTTTATAGATGATATTTTGGTGTATTCAAAGGGACAAGATGAACATGAAGAACATTTAAGGATTGTACTACAAACTCTTAGAGAACATAATTTGTATGCCAAATTTAGTAAATGTTAATTTTGGTTGGACCAAGTGACATTTTTAGGACATGTGGTGACCGGTGAAGGAATATCGGTGGACCCAGTTAAAGTCGAGGCTGTGATTAATTGGCCGAGACCATCGACATGACAGAAATACAAAGTTTTCTAGGTTTAGCCAGATATTACCGAAGATTTGTAGAAGGATTTTCTCGAATTGCAGGACCATTAACACAATTGACTCGGAAAAACTCAAAATTTGATTGGTCAGAGGAATGTGAGCAAAGTTTCCAAGAACTTAAGAGGAGATTGACAATGGCACCGGTGTTAACAATACCGATAGGATCTGGAGGTTTTGTGGTGTATAGTGATGCTTCTCATAAAGGATTAGGTCGTGTTCCTATGCAACACGGGAAAGTTATAGCATATGCGTCGAGACAATTGAAACCACATGAATTGAATTACCCTACTCATGACTTAGAGCTAGCTAACATTGTTTTTGCTTTAAAGATTTGGACGCACTATCTTTATGGAGAAAGATTTGAAATTTTTACGGATCACAAGAGTTTAAAGTACATATTCTCTTAGAAGGAATTGAACATGAGGCAAAGGAGATGGATAGAATTACTTAAGGACTATGACTGTGAAATTCTGTATCACCCAGGAAAAGCTAACAAAGTGGCAGATGCACTTAGTAGGAACTCGGTTATGAGAGTAGCCAATATGATGGTTAGAGAATGGAATATATTGGAAACAATTTCAAATTTTGAATTCAAGGTTTAGGTGAGTGAATTTGTAGGTATAATAGTTGCACTGAGAGTTGAACCTGAAGTTATACAGCGCATTAAGACCTTACAACAGTCAGATCCTGAAATATTGAAAATTCGAGATAAAGCTTTGAAGGGAAAGAAGTTGGATTTTCAAATCTCGAATGATGGGATAGTTAAATTTCATGGACATTTTTGTGTGCCTAGTAATGATGAATTGAAGAGAGGAATTCTAACCGAAGCTCATCGTAGTAGTTATAGTATTCACCCAGGAAGTACAAAGATGTATAGGAACCTTCGTCAATATTTTTGGTGGAATGGAATGAAGACTGATATTGCTAAGTATGTCACAAGATGTCTAACATGTCAACAGGTGAAAGCTGAACATCGAAAGCCTGCAGGATTACTAAAAATCATTGGAAATTCCAGAATGGAAGTGGGAACATATAACCATGGACTTTGTTCAAGGACTGCCAAGGACTTCAAATGGACATGACTCAATCTGGGTAATAGTAGACCGATTAACAAAGTCAGCACACTTTTTAGCTATAAGAGTAGACTATTCACTAGAGAAGTATGCCATGTTGTAAGTTAGATAGACGGTACGACTACATGGTGTTCCTGTGACCATAACATCATATCAAGATCCACGATTTACGTCAAATTTTTGGAAAAGTCTTCAACTTGCCTTATGAACTAAACTCCAATATAGTACTACATTTCATCCACAGACAGAAAGACAATCAAAGAGGACTATACAAACATTGGAAGATATGTTGAGAGCCTGTGTCATTGATTTCAAAGGAAATTGGGATGAGAAATTACATTTAGTGGAATTTTCTTATAACAATAGTTTTTAGCAAAGCATTGGTGCTCCATTTGAAGCTCTATATGGTAGGAATTGTAGAACCCCTATTTGCTGGAATGAAGTTGGAGAGTAGAAGCTAACAAGGCCATAAATAGTTCAAATTACTTTGGAAGTAGTAAAGACTATACGAGAACGACTCGGGACAGCTCAGAGTAGACAAAAGAATTATGCAGACAAATGTCGTAGACCTTTAGAATTCAATGTAGGAGATCATGTATTTTTTAAGGTATCACCAATGAAGAATTTGTCAAGATTTGGGAAGAAAGGAAAGTTGAGCCCAAGATTTATAGGACCGTTTGAAGTATTAGAAAGGATTGGAGAGTTAGCATATAGAATAGCATTACCACCAAAGCTATCCAGTATTCATGATGTTTTTCATGTGTCTATGCTTAGGAAATATGAGCCAGATCCAACTCATGTGTTAGATTTTGAAGTACTAGAAATAGATGAAAGAATCAGATATAAAGAAGAGCTTGTGAAAATTTTGGATCGAAGAGAACAAGTGTTGAGGAATAAGACTATACCTTTAGTCAAAATTTTGTGGCAATACCATGATTCAGATGACGTAACTTGGGAAAGAGAGGAAGAGATCAGACAAAAATATCCTCAGCTTTTCAAGTGAATAAGGTAAGAATTCTAATTTTGAGGACGGAATTTTCTAAGTAGGGGAGAGTTGTGACACCCCAAATTTCACCAACCATCATTAGTATAATTGGATCATTAGAAACTTGGATTAATTTAGATCGGGCTAGAAAGTGAACCCGATGGACCATGAGGAATGAGTGGGCTTGAGGAGCAAGCGGGCCGCATGATTATTTTAGAACTAGGCTTGTAAACTTGAATGGAAGAGTTGGGCTTGGACTTGGCTTGCTAAGGTTCGGAATTATCAAATTTCTACATTTAGTTTAGTGGACCGGAACGTTGTAGGTTGAGCCTATTGGGCCAAGAATGGATAATTAGGCCCGAGTGATTTTATTTTTGGTTAAGATTCATAGATTATAGTTAAGATGATTTGATTAGTGATTATTTATAACTTTAGCATTTCTTGTGATGAATTCTTTATAGATTAACATTCACTAGTCGATATGTTATATATGTCATGACTTTGTATAATTATCAAAGGATTGAAATCAAGTAGAAACGAAAGGAAATTAAATGAAAAACATTAGAAACAAATGAACTAACTAACAATATTGATTATCTGTTAATGGATGGTGAACGACAAATGGCAAGAATTCTCATGCATGAAAGCCACGACCTCACTCTCTCATTTCTCCTTGTACTTGACACCCACAATTTTCTTTCCTCTAGAAACCGAAACCATCAACTCAAGAAGACACAATCATTAGCAAGATCTCATCATTAATCTAGCCTAGGGATTAGCTTGTAGCCTATTTCCCCTCATAAATTTTGAAACTCTCTCTCTCTCCTCAAGACCGAATCCCACCTTCATCTTCTTCTTCATTTCTCTCGTTCGGGTGATGAAACCAGAAGCAAAACAACAACCTTCTTCCTCTTGCATGCAAAATTTTGGTGTTGATCTTGAAGCATCTTTGTGTTATTTAGTAGCTGAAGCAAGGTAAGGAAAGATATAACTCTAAATTAGAAGTTATCCATTGTTCGTCAAGAAAACTTGAGGATCTAACCAAATGGTGGAGGAATTGATTTGTAGTTGTTGTTTTGTGTTGATTTAAGCTTGGTAAGTACTAGATTGAAGGTAGAAGCCATTGCATGTTACCTTTGAGTCTTACGTGTCTCGAAATCCAAGTGTGAAAAAGCTGTATTTGCCAAGTAAAGTGATGAAATGGTTGCCGAGTGGAAGGAAGTGGTGATAAGTGAACTTACGGATGCAATTATACTTCGAGCCGAGCTATGGAAGGGTTATTTGTTAAAGAAAAAGTTGCTGAAGGTACTCTTAGTTGCTGTGATAAAGTATTGTAGTGTTGTAGAAGAGATTTGTGGAAAAATAAGTGGTTTGGTCGGGCTAGAAGTGAAGGAATTGTGTATACCTATTCTGTTCTAGGAGAATACAGTTAGGGAGTCTTTTGTTTTGTGTTATTTTCTTTATGTATGTTGATGAAAATAAGAAAGGAACCATTCTACATGATAGAACATCCATTATATTGAATTAGAAACCTAGCTATAACCATATGAATACAAAAACATAGAGATAGAAGTGAATTATTAAAACCAGTGAACTGTTTTTGTAAGAAACGGTTTGACCTTTGTCGATTATATTAATTTTCTGTAATTATCTAGTTATAATTTGACTTTGAATCCTTTGGAATAACATGTCAAAATTTGAGATTTAATGGATAATAATTGTTTAGTAAAACGATTTTCCTTGTAGATAGAAAATCTGGACGTTGGTACAGGGTGCTTGTAAAGATTATGGTGATTTTTACTCTTAATACAGTGAGAATTAGACTTAATTTTCTTCATGGAAAATGTCAATATATGTCTCAAATATAACATACTAAAATTTCGTAGTATTTCAATAAGAATTAATACTCTTTCTGTGTCTCAGAACAAAACTGCTTGTTTAGTTTAGACCCGAGAATATGAATCGTAGTTGCGTCTTTTACATTAGTCTTGCATGACACATATAGAGTCTAGTGAACTCATAATAGATGTTAGTTGTGTAAGAGTAAGTCTCATATATCATTTGAGAGGTAGGTACATATAGTATCATGCGTGTGCAATGAGTGCGGTGCATAGTGCTTGATTATGGGGTAAATATCTGTTCATCATGGTATGGGACATGTCATAAGGAGTTTTATCTTATAATTTGGACACGCACATGTGCTAGTACATGAGAATTAGATGTATAGTTATATACTTTGAAGTCTTTTCTTTTGCATATGATAAATGCATTAATCAAAGGTGTGGTGGTGTGAAACATGTGCTTAATTGAGTGAATGAACCCATCGGTACGGAGATACCGGTGATGCCCCTCGGAAGTTGGGATGTCCATGCTGTGTGGTCTTGGATGCCTCGGTTGAGAGATACCACGATGCCACGGAGTGAGATGCCCTTGTGTGTGATCAAGGATGCCTCAGTTGTGTGATGCTGAGATGCCTCGGAGTGAGATGCCCCATGCTGAGTGGTCTTGGGAGGACCTCGGTTGAGTGATGCCGGGATGCCTCAGAGTGAGATGCCCATAATAGAAATATTGTGGAAGTCCGAATAAGGTAACTTCCATAAGTTACTTGATCAGGTCGGTAGAGTTCCAGTTAGTAACTAATCGAGGGTGGATCATATGCACACTAAATATAATTCTACTTGGCAAGTGAGTTCATTCATTATTGTTGCATTGCATCTTGATATGAAATTGAGTTTGAGAAAGGTAAGCATAGAAATGGATGCACATAAGGTGATTACATACATGATGTGTTAATATCCAATTGTTCATGCTTGTGACAATCCTACCTTAGTATCTTGAATTGTTTAGATCATGATTCTCTTGTAATCTTGATGGCTGTGGATTGTTTAAGTTATAGTTTTATCATTCTTTATTGGACAAAGTTGTTGCTCATACCTTACATTTTTCATATTGATAGCATGGATGTGCCGCCAGTAGCTTGATACGAGGTGGTAGCACACCTCGATGTTTCTTTTCATGACGTGTATGATCCCGACATTGACATGACTTTCTCCAAGTATGATGCTACTTTATGGATGGATGATGGTAGAGCTGACTTGATACCGATGAAGTTCGTTGCATGGTTTATCAACCATGAAGGGGAGATATTCGGCTCTTTACCCTTTGGTGCAGGAGGACCTGGAGCTGGGATGGATGGCGCCTAGACACCAATGATCGTGTAGAAGTCGGAGGATCGTCTTTTGTTTTTTGTTAGACGTGGGCTTGTGTGGGAACTCGAGGAGTAGACACCCTAACCCTTTATTGTGGCACCCCTCGACGGCCCCCGATCCATTAGGGTCGCCACAGTCCGCACTACCTTCACTTGCCCTATTAACATGTTACTCGATACCATTTCAATTGCAGCGGGTCCATACAACTTTGGGGGTTTACAATTTTTTTTTTTTTTTATTCGATCGGTCCCTTTGCGCAATTTATATGCGGAAGCACATCCAACAACTCCCTTCCTTATATTAAAAAACAATGCACACCTACTAAACATTTATAGGTAAAGGCCATACACTTTTTTTTTTATTTACTTAAATCAGATGGACATCATTCATCGGTACATCAAAATGTCATAGTCTTCTACATTCGGCTACACTCCAAAAGATGACCGATGTTTCCTCAAACAATCATACACTTTAAATCCATCGATCAGTGTCGGCGTCCAAAAGCTCCTTCCCTTGCTATCCTCCTCCTCACGGTCACATCCAACCGTTCAAACCTCTACTAATCTGAAATGTTATCCCCAAAAGGGGAAGACAACCACTTCTCGCGAGATGAAATCCAATAACAACTCAATGCATCATGCATATCATCATACATGCATAGCAGGCATAACTTACCTTGCAGCCATGCGCATACAATCATGCATCATCGTGCATATCACATCATCATTAGCCATGCATCACCATGCATATCATATCATCATTAGCCAAGCATCACCATGCATATCATATCATCATTAGCCATGCATCACCATGCATATCACATCATATCATCATTAGCCATGCATCACCATGCATATCATATCATCATTAGCCATGCATCACCATGCATATCACATCATATCATCATTAGCCATGCATCACCATGCATATCACATCATATCATCAGCCATGCATCACCATGCATATCATATCATCATTAGCCATGCATCACCATGCATATCATATCATCATTAGCCATGCATCACCATGCATATCACATCATATCATCATTAGCCATGCATCACCATGCATATCGTATCATCATTAGCCATGCATCACCATGTATATCACATCATATCATCATTAGCCATGCATCACCATGCATATCGTATCATCATTAGCCATGCATCACCATGCATATCACATCATATCATCATTAGCCATGCATCACCATGCATATCGTATCATCAAATCATCATATCATCATTATCTTTCAATTTTGATCACCACATCACCCATTCATCAATCTCATCATCAACCCTTCGGGCAGAAACCTCCGACAGGGCTCCCAGCTTTCCAGCCATCCCATGGCCACCGGGCTTCCGGCCCCCCACATTCCGGGCATCTCGCATCTCAACTAGCATCACGAGACATTCCCTTCGGGCAGAAACCTCCGACAGGGCTTCCGGCCTTTACCCTTCTAGCCGGGCATCCCGCACCAAATCCTGTGTCGCGAGGAACCTCCGGGCATGTATCCAAGATACAACCGGACTTCCGGCCCCCCACATTCCGGGCATCCTGAAACTCCCAGGGAATCTCTGGAATTACGCCACCAGGCCACCAGACAACATCCTCCGCCACAACCTCTTACTCACATACCACTTTCCACTTTTTATCATCCTTTTCATCTTATTATTTCATGGCATATGATTCACACACATGCATCATGATTCATAATCATACATGCATCAATGCCATATAACAATGCATCATATTCATGTGCATACATACACCCATGTCATATAACAATGCATTATAACTCAATAAATCTCTTGGCCAATAAAATAATCCACTTTTTATTTTATTATTATTTTATTATTATATTTATTTATTTTCATAAATAAATATTATATTTAATATTTATGATTTTCCAAAAATCATAATATTCAAACAATCATTAAACAAACAATTAAAATCACAATTTCACACAAATTCATGGCCAAATTTGCATTTCACATAATTTCCCAAATTTCCACAAAATACACACAATATTCGGATAATGGCCAGATTACACAGTTTTCAAATTTATTCAATTTAAATACTCATATGACCTCCGAAAATTCCCAAATTTTACAGGGTGATAACCAACACATTTTCGTGCATTTTTCATGAATAACACTAAGCCAAATTATTTTTAGATTAATTTATACAACTCCATGAAGCTTCTGGAACCTCTACCGTTTCGTCCAGAACGTACATCACCGAAAAACTTAGGTTCGACCCATCAAATCTCTTTCGTTTCTCCTGAAATTCGAGTATGTTATATATCAATGTGTCCTTTACAATTTTCATGCAGAGATCTAGGTTAAATAACCAAAGAATGATCCTCTTTTAAGTCCTTGAAGTCTCAGGTGTCTCGGTTCACTTCAACAGAACCATCCGTCTCAAAGAGCTAGCCGATTAACTAGGCTATACTTGTTCATTTCTCTTAAAATTTGAGTATGTTGTATTTTAGGATGTTACCAACAACTTCCATGAAGACAACAAGGTGAGATCTCCAACATAAATCAACATGCAACCAAGAAATCATCAAGAGGTCAGTAGGAAATTCGCAGATCTGAAGTCTCCGTATAACAGAGCTTTTGACCCCTCATATCACCTTATTTTTCCATGAAATTCGAGTATGTCATACTACAAGATGTTAGCTTCAACTTTCATGAAGACACCGAAGCCAAAATCACACTCCAAATACACATGCAAACTCGAATAAGAAACTGTCTACCACCAACCGAACGGAAACAGCCACATCACATGAACACATTCAACCCTTTCTTCGGTATTTCGCACGAATCATACCTAAAATCTAACATGCAAACACCACAACAAACATGCAAGAGAAGTTACGGACTCCACTTGCCTTAAAGATGAACAAACGACGAGCACACGGCGGCGAATCGGGCGGACGGACGGCGGCAACTCTTGGCTCCACCTCCTCTCTCTCGGTTCCTCTCTTCCGCTCAAGCTCTCTCTCTCGCACACCTCTCTCTTTGGACGGAAATGGAGCAAAGAACCGGCCATCTCTCTCTCCTCATCTCTTTTATACTCCCCTAATCCCATGATTAGTAATCATTGCTTTGCCTACAATCCCACCAATGCATGCCATTCCTTCATGCCACTTGTCACACTAATTTTTGAATTGATTTGGGCTTGGGCTTAGGCCCATCCGGCCACTCCCCTTGGGCTGGTCGAATTCTCTCCTTCTTGGGCTCTAATGGGCCGACAAGCTTGGCCCACCAAGCTTTAGGCTAATGGGCCCAAGGCCCATTTCGAAAATAACCTTCCTTTTCCTTTTCTTTTTTTGAAATATAAATATTTTTGAATTCCAATTTTCATCTTGGCCAAAGTCTTGGGATATTCTTGCTCATTGAAATTTAAATCATAAGGCCAAGCATAGATTATTAATCTATTAAATCTAAATTTCCACAATCACAAGCACAAATCATCGAATTAAAAAGACTAATGGCTAAAACATAAGCCATGGAAATTTAACACCTAATTAAAGACTTTAACACACCTTAAGGCTTGGCTTTGAATTTCTGGGATGCCACATTTATCCCTGGCTTTTGTTATGCCTTACTTTTGTTATGTATATGTTGTATATATATGCGATGAACATGGAAAGAGTCCAGGTTGATAAATTTTGTAGGCCCTGATGATGGTAAGAAAAAATGAAGCTTCTTGTGAACTTGTCTATGTGCATGAATGAATTGGCCAATATTAATAATTGGTAGAGTGATTGCAGGATAACTTCATAATATAAACTTTAGATTTTAAATAATCCATGTTATACATGCTAACCTTCAATGGTGAACACTGTATATATATAAATAAATGGAATTCACATTTGACAAGATTATAATAATAATTGTAAATTCCGCTTGTGCTTAGTACGTGACGCCTTGGGACATCACACCATCGATCATCTATTTTTCGACTGTTGCATCACAGCTAGCTTTGCCTTTTTTTGGGCTGCTAGATGCAACCTTCCTTGGCGCAACAAGGCTTGGTCGGAGAATCTTCGGTGGGCAGTGAAGTTTCTCTTTAGTAAGGTTTTCTATCATTCCATTGCTTGCTTTTTTTCGGTGCTCTGTGCCACATTATTTGGAGGAACATGAATGACATTCTGTTTATAGACTAGACCTTGGTGGTCCCGGCCGTGAAAAACCACCTCATTAAGGTTGTAAGAGACAAGGCCTTAACGTTCACTAATGTTGAGGACCACCCTAGAAACAAGAGACTTTAACAAAGCTGGGGGATTGATCCTTGTATTTTCCCTCTTACACCTGCGGAGTTGAGTGTTCCTTAGCTATGATTGCTATTGTTACTTTTGGATGGCTCGAGGCTATTGAGATTTGCAGATGTAGCTGTGGTACAAGATGGAGTGTCACCATTTGGTTGGCTATTGGCTGGGATCGCCTTGCTGCTAGCGTGGATCGCGTGCCTAGTTGCTGTTCGGTGAGGCTGGCGACGATCATGGTTGGGGGTCTTCTACGTGTGGGTTGCCATTGTTTGGCTGGCTAGTTGCCTTTTGGGTAGTTGGTCTTACTTCTGGCTGTTGCCTTATTGGTTCTTTTGGTTTAGCCATGTGGCTTGTTTGGCTATTGTTCACTGTTCTTTTCTTACGACACCCTTCCATTCATTATGCCTTTGTCTCATTTTGAGTGCAAGCTTGGTGACAGTTCACTTTGTATTTGTTGGTTAAAGCTCAATATAATTATTACTTTCACCAAAATAAAAAATAAAAAACATCAATTCGTTCGCCATGTTCATAGCAAGATTTCAAGGTGTTGCGAAAGGATCAAACGCAATAATCAATGTTCGACAGAGACGTTAACCTAAATATCGGTACATTCGTTTGATATTTATTGTGTTTCCACCATTGTAATCAACTGTTGAAGTGGTCCAAATGCTCAGCATGTTACTCATATATCTAAATTCAAATCCACAAACAATTCAAAGGCCCCCTGAGGACATAATTGAACCCTGCTAGTGGTGGCATTAGCAGTGGCGGCGGTGGCGGTGGCGGTGGCGGCACGAAAGCTAGCCTTAGAAGGAGAAAGGCATGTTAGATTAAATATAAATTAAAACCTGACAATCCTGATTTATCAATCTTGAATAAATTCGTACAAAATTCGGGATCGACTTGCGAAAATGTAAATATTAACATACCTCCGACCATTGAGGAAAATTTGCAAAAGCAGAAAACCTCAAAACCTTGGACAGATCTTGTCCAATAGCTTCCACATGCAATCACATCTTGTTTCTTGAATAGATGCTTTGTTCACTTCCCACTCATGACATCCCGAAATTTGGCCCCTGATTCGGATATAAGAAATGGTTCTTTCGTCCACGCACTTATGGTTACTCGAAACTGATTACTCTCAAGTAACTAATCTATTAGATGAGGCCGTTAAGGGATATAAATGTGACAAACTAGAGAATTTGATCAGAAATCGATCGCTTGTACATAATAATCAGCAAGGGTCAATACGACACCGTTATAAATTGATTAGCGAATGGATATAAGTTGATTCGATGGAATTGCGTAGTCACATGGCGGGTGGTTCCGCATGATTGTGATATTCGCGTCAAACGACTATAACCCGATTTTCTATCAATATTATACTCGGGACACATAATTGAACCCTTGTAATTTTATGACAACCGAGGGTCATCTACGATTCGGGGATGCACAAACGTGGATCGAAAATTATCGACCATGGGTCAAACGTGCTAAAATCCCTAAAAGCTACTCAATAGGTTAGGTCATACTAAAGTCATGTTCGGTCGATTTTAATCACGAAATTAAATTTAATTTCAGGAATCGAATGTTTGAGTGTGTCACGATTCGTTTATTGGATGTCGTGTCATTTTTTGGAGAAATTTTAATGAGTCTGAAATTTTGTGGAAAAATCAGTTTTTGGACAAACCAGGAAATAAAAGGGAAATTCGGATCAAGAGAGACAAAGGGAATTTGGCTGCCCAAAATGGTTTATTTTTTGAGAAATAAGGGCTAATTTGTGATTGGAAGAGCACAAGACTTTTGTGCATGAAGACCTTGGGGTAAAATGTAATGAGTGGCTTGGATATTTTTCCTAAGCTCTCATTGGACCTTGCCTTGACCTTCTTGTTCTCTCTCCTTCTTCCCTCTCTATCTTCATGCATGCAAACCCCTTATAGAACAGCCCATGTCCAGTCCCCGCCTGTAGCTCCAGTTCCGCCCAACTCCTCCACAGTCTAGCCAAGCAGCCACCACCTCACCACCCACCGCCTTAGCTCCGCCACCCGCCACCCGCCACCAGCACCATCTAGCCGCGCTCGTTCAACCTGCCAGCAGCCGCAAAAACCAGCTCCACATAACCTCCCTCCCTCCTTGGCTAACCCCTTGTAGGGATGTTTCCATCGCCGTTGAGCCTTCGTGCAAGACATGGTAGTCTCGGGTTTTCCCGCCGTCGCGTTGCCATCGCCATGAACCCGCCACCGTCCTAATTCAGTGAGTTAACTCTCTAATTCTTGATTAGTCCGTTAATTGCACTTAGGGGTGTTTAGATTAATGCTAATCATGGTTAGATTAGTGCTAATGAGGATTGGTTTAGTTAATCCTAAATTAGTGGTAACTAGCCTTGGTTAGGTTAGTTAACCTTAGTTAGGTTAGTTAACCATGGTCAGGTTTGTTAATCATAGTTTGGTTAATTAACCATGGTTAGGTTAATTAAGTTGGTTTAACTCAATTTAGTGGATGTCTCTTCAAATCAATTTACTGGACATTCATTGTTTGCTATTTTCGAGGATTAAAATTTGCTATGATTTTAAGGTTGCTTCCTTCTTAGAAAATGTTCTAAACATCTTCATTTATGACATATTTTACTCAAGATTTTTTATGGATTTAAAAGAGCAAGATTTTAGCTTCATGACATGCAAAGCGGAATCTTGGTTTGTGCTAGAACCCGTGACCTTTTGGTGTTTAAAGGATTTTCATCAACTCTTAGCATTTGAATTTTGAAAGAGTTTCTTCACAAAAGTTTTTCATCACATCTTGACGTTTAACATAGTAAAATTTCAAAGCAAACAGATGAGTTTTGGATCTCGAACCAAACTAATTTTTGAAAACATAATTTCTTGACACAGACACAGTTTTGGCAACGGTTTGAGCGAATTATTGCTCTTATTCTAGGATGATCTGGGTCAAGGTGTCTACATAAAAAGTGTTCGCTTCAGTGTCCTTTATAATAATGCTTTGGAATTAATCTTGGAGACATGCGAGGGGACTCGATTTCTGCCGGTGAGCGCTAGTCGTGGTCTTATGATTGTTCTTGATGTCTTGCTTGCTGGAAAATGTACATTTGGTGATTTGGTTGATTTTTGGCATGTTGAGAACTTATGCGTGATGTTATGTAATTGAGTGCTCTATGGTAGGTTCCGATTTTTGATACAAAACTCGTTGCAATGGACTATTAAATAGAAAATAAATGAGGTGTCGGGTCTGTACACCAAAACTTATTTGCTCAATCAAACAATGAGGTTTTAAACTAAGTGCGTGCAAAGTTTGACGGATTAATTTTGATTATGTGAGCACCTATGAATTTCTTTCCAAAGGTTTGAAAGAAAAAAGAAAGAAAGGGGATTACCCAAGTTTAGTTCCAAAAAGGGGTGGTTGGAAAGGAAAATAGAAAATAAATGAGGTATCGGGTTTGGATGCCAAATTTTATGTGCTCAATAAAACAAGGAGGTTTTATAGTAGAAGTGTGCAAAGTTTGACAGGTTGATTTTGACTACATAACACGTATGAATTTATTTCAGAAAGTTTTGAACAAAAAAAAAAGTGTTACAAAGTTTATTATTTAAAAAGGGATTTTGGTGTTCTTGGCTAAGGAGAAAGAAAACAATGGACTTGAGTGATAGTGTGCTGATGTGATCACCTAAATACCCTGATGCATATGATTATGCGGGGTAATGAACTCGTCCTGATGTGTATGATTATGCAAGACGATGTCTGATTAAGTTCGGATGCTCCCACGTCAACGGGATGCCAAGTTGTGGTTGAGGCCGGACCGATGCTCCTTATTAGAATGTTGTCTTGATGTGTATGAATACGCATAATGATGCCGTGCTCGATGGGGTAGGACAATGCCTGGTTACTTCGGATGACCGCTGAATTTTGAGTTGGCCGTGGCCCGAGGGGTCGTAATAATCGGAACACGCTTGAATGGTTGTGATATTTGAGCTTGATTATGGGGCAAAATTGTGTGGCATGATATGTGATGTGTCATAACGGTTTTACCTTATAATAAGCACCCATGTGAAAGTTTGAACAGTGAAATATGTGTTCCGGTTATTAAATTACGCTTGCTGCATTGATAATAGCATATGTGATGAGCTAACATGCAGGGACGTGCCGAGGCAAGATGAGTTTTGTATGGTGCGTGTTTAGGACGCCTTCCAGGCGAATTTGCATCTTAATTGAGGTTTAAGGTTTTGACTCACTGAGATTTATCTCACCCCGTCATGGTTAAAATTTTTTAGGGCCGTAGCGTGTAGATCTACTGAGTGCGGATTTGGTGGGCGCGAGATGCAACACCATTTGGCTAGCCCTACCGCTAGAGAAGTTTAGGTTGACCCTGATTCTCATGCCCCAATCTTCCGAGCACGTGCCCATCCCTGCTTGGTCGATATAATAGCGATGTCCTAGGATATATCACCGACCCATTCATTTAATACACGTGTGGAAGCGGATAAATAAATCCCCAGACAGCAACAAGATAGAATAGAAAAGTAAGGCCAATTTTTCACAAAGTACCTTTTTATAAACACACAGATTTATGCACAGAAGCCTACTAAAAGGGATTGGCTTTCAACAAAAGAGAATTCTCCTATGACTAACTAGTCAAACATGCTCAACAATTCTTTGGTCTTCACATCCTAAACTTCGAGCCTCGGGTCTTCCACCGCTGTCAACTAGGGACTTGAAAACGTTATCCCACAACGGGGTGAGACGACATCTTAGCAAGTTCAACCCCATAAGCTCCGACTAGGAAGAAAATACGTCCTAAGGGTTGCCTAACCACAACATGAGTTTAGAGGACTTACCTTGGCCTCAATCTTTTCCTGCAAGTTAATACAATAAGCAATTCATCGAATCACGTCATCACATCCAATCCTTAAATTCAGATCGAATCAAACCATCACATCAATTCATGAATTCAGATCGAATCATCGATCAATCAGCCTAGTCAATTACAAGACACAAGACAATCACACGGTCATTCCAATTACTCAACCCCAATGCTGAATTACGGTTCAACGGGCACGGCCTGCTAAATCTTCAGCAGTAATGCCGAATTACGGCTAAGCGAGCACTGCCTATTAAATCTTTGGTGGTAATGCTAAATTACGGCTCAGTGGGCACAACCGATTCCAAGTTCGGTGGTAGATTACGGCCCAGTGGGCACAACCGATTCCAAGTTTGGTGGTAAATTACGGTCTAGTGGGCATGACCATACTTGGTGGTGGATTACGGCCCAATGAGCACAGCCATACTTCGGCGGTGTTCTTGACCTAACTCACAACATCTCATGGTTTTTCACCCACAATCAACAACATTGCTCTTCACAAATAGATTCATCAATTATCAAAACATCTTGACTTATTTCCCTCTTATTAAGTGCACTCGATAAAAATAATCATGTGTGGGTACACGGTCGGCCTCGGCCAAAAATATGATATCTTTACTTTCAAAATTCCACACTATTTATATAGTCGATAAAAACATTTTTGGCGCTGTAAACCGACGCTCGGTGATTTTCGAATTAATTAATGAAATTAAATAAATTTAGGAATAAATTCCCAAAATCGTAAATCACACACAATCAGCACAAATTATAACTCAATTAAATAAAGAGATCACTCCACCGCAATCAACATAAAATTCCGATCATCGACTATTATTGTCTAATTACACTACTCTAACCACCTAACATGCAATAACAATTAATTAAATTGCTAATCTACTATAACTATCCACCTAATCCATATTTAACTTAAACTAAACACCTTAAATATCATTAATTTACTAAGGAAGGATTAATGAGTCAAACTCACTTGTTTAATGATCTACTCGGATCAAAATGATGGGTACGTGGCAAGGGACGAGAAACTCCAAAGTGAGCTCACCAAACGGGGTCGGGAAAGCCCCCAAAATGGGCCAAATAGTGGGTTGGAAACCCACTACCTTCGGTCACTGATCTAGGCCGAGAGAAGTTGGATTAGTGCTGGCTTAGGGCCAACACGGGCAGGGATGGAACTGGTGGAGCTGCTACGGCTTAGACAGGCGGAGGCGGGCTTTGAGGTGGCTCCAGTGATGGTAAGGCAAGCTTGAATACCTCTAAGGATTACTTGGGCTCGCAGCTGAAGCAAGAGGATGGCCAAGGAAGGCGGAGACGTGAGCGGGGTGGGCATTAGGCTCGACGGGCACGACGGTGGGCGAGTGGCGGGGCGGCGGCGTGCGGTGGCTGTGACGGGGCTAGCGAAGGCTTACTAGCTCGTTCTCTGGAATTCTTGGCTTTAAGCAGCAAAAATGGTGAAGGAGAGGGAAGGGACCACTTGGTCTCTTTGTATCTCACTTGTCCCCTTGGAGGGCTCCACCTTGACTAGCTGGAATCCATGGCCAATTTTTAGCGACCAACTCTCTTCTAGAAGCCTTGAGTTGGTCCAAAATGTTGGGTCCATGTGGGCATACGAATTTCACATTATTTTCCCTCAAATTGGACTTTAAACCTTTTTTAATCAAATCAAATAGGCTCCCATAAATTCCATTATTGATTCAATGATCAAATTATATTTTTCATCACCAATTGATCCCACTTACTTCCCAATTGCGCGATCAAAAACGGTCCTTTGAATTTTCTGGACAAAAATAACCCTACCTCGACTTTTTTCCCAAAAAGTCTCGGTTTATAGAAAAATCTTCGGAGACTGAGTCGATGTTCCTAGAATGACTTGTGACATGACAGAATTTTTAATTTTTGAAATCGGATTCAAATTTGAGGTTAATTTCAATCTAGCGCGATTTTAGTGTGACCTTGGCTTTTGAGTAGCTTTAAGGAATTTTTAGTGCAAATGACCCGTGGAGCCACAATTAACCCCTTCGATACATTGGCGACTCTCGGCGGTTGTGAAAATCTCGATGATTCAAATACAGACACAAGATACCAAAACGATAGAAAAATCAATCTAGTGCCGGTCGACGAGAATTTTGTAATTTAGTGGAATCATCCACGTTTAACCATGTATCTTAGTCGAACTAACCTATCTTTGATTTCTAATCAACTTATAACTATGCCGTAATGACCTCGGCAAATGAGCACGGTCGAGCAGCCAATTCCTAGTCGAATCTTCAAGTCTATTACATAAAAATCTCTTAATAACTTCCTCAGATAGTCTAGTTACCTCACGAATGATCAGCTTTGAGAATAGCAATATAGGCACGTCGATGAAAGGCTCGATTTATTCAATTAAGAACATGACTGAAAATTCAGGATGTCACAACTCTTTCTCTCTTATAAAAATTTTGTCCTCGAAATTTAAACCATTACAATACTTAAGTAGAAATGTGGGGGTACAATTGTCTCATCGACTCTGCACTCTCCTGGGTTGCTCCTTTAGTGCCGTGGTGTTGCCAAACCATTTTGACCAACGGAATGGTCTTTATACACATAATTTGCTCTTTTCGATCCATGATTTGAACCGGGCTTTCAATGTACGATACTCGGAAGTCCACATCCAATTCCTCAAAATTAAGCACATGAGTCGGGTCAGTCTCATACTTCCTCAACATTGACACGTGAAAGACTTCGTGCACTTGCACCAATCTCGGCGGCAACGCAAAATGATACGCCAGGGTCCCAATTCTCTCAAGAATCTCAAATGGACTCAGTTTTCCTTTCTTGAAAAAGTGTGAAGTTCCCCTCATTGGTGACACCTTTAGGAAAATGTGATCACTAACTTGGAATTCCAAAAACCTTCGACGCTTATCTGCGTAGCTTTTCTGGCGCCTCTAAACGGTCTTTAATCTATTTTCGATCACAACGATTGCATCCGTTGATTACTGAACAAACTCTGGGCCTGTAATCTTTCTCTCCTCAACTTCATCCCAACATATGGGTGTCCTGCATGTTCTGCCATATAACACTTTAAAAGGAGCCATCTAGATACTCTATTGATAACTGTTGTTGTAGGCAAATTCTACAAGATGAAGCTGTTCCTCCCAGCTTCCCTTAAAATCTAGTATGCAAGCTCGTAGCACATCCTCGAGGGTCTAAATCATCCTCTCAGACTGGCCATCCATCTGAGGATGATATGACATACTGTACTGTAGCTTCATATCAAAAGCACTCTGCAAGTTCTTTCAAAAAGCAACGGTGAATCTCAGATCTCGATCTAAAGTAATCATAACTGACACCCCATGCAGTCGAACTATCTAACGCACGTACAACTCTGTGTCTATTCAAACTAAGGGCCTTTCGTACTGCAATAAAGTGAGCCAACTTTGTTAATCTGTCGACTACTACCCAGATGAAATCATTTCCTCTTTGACTCTTGGCAATTCGATCACAAAATCCATCATGATATGCTCCCACTTCCATTATGAGATCCCGAGAGGTTGCAAAAGTCCTCCCGATTTACAATGCTAAGTTTTAACCTGCTGACATGCCAAACACTTGGCGACATGCTTGGCAATGTCCGCCTTTATACCAAACCACCAATAGTGTTGATGTAGATTATGATATATCTTTGTACTGCTAGGATGAATGTTGTAATTGCTACAATGAACTTCTGATAAAATATCCTCTCTAAGCTTCACATCGTCAGGTACACATATTCGTCCTCGAAACTTCAGTGTTCCATCATCAGAAATATGAAAGTAAGCTTTCCTCTTATCAGTATCCTCTTGTAGAATCTTCTGAACATCTGGGTTTGTCGGTTGAAGTAGTTTAATCCTAATCTGGACATCCGGCTCAATTTTGAGGGTAGCCATAAGATAAGAAAGGTGGTCTACCTCAAATTTGAAAATCAAATTTCGAGCTCTCTCGAGTAGGTTCCACTCTTTAACCAACATGTGAGCGACTAAAGACTTTTAGCTCAAAGCGTTAGCAACCTTATTTGCCTTTCCTAGGTGATATAGAATATCACAATCGTAGTCTTTCAGAAGTTCCGTCAATCGGAGCTGACTCATAGTCAACTCATTCTAAGAGAATAGGTGCTTGAGACTTTGATGGTCCGTGAAGATTTGGAATCTTTCCCCCACATAAATAATGTCTCCAAATCTTCAACATGAAAATGATTGCCACAAGTTCTAAGTCATGTGTCAGGTAGTTCAATTCATGAGGTCTCAACTGACGGGAAGCATATACAACAACCCTACCATATTACATCAGCACATAACCCAGTCCTTTGAATGATGCATCACTATAGATCTCGTATCCTCCAGGACCAAATGGAATCGTCAACACAAGCGCTTTTCTTCTTTCTTTTCAGCTCTTGAAAACTACACTCACACTTGTCTGGCCATACAAACATTTCTTCTTTCTTCAGGAGTCTAGTCAATGGTGACACCAAGGCTGAAAATCCTTCTACAAACCTTCTGTAATAGCCTACCAAACCTAGAAAAATTTTGATCTCTGTCACGGTAGTCGATTTTGGCCAGTTGATCACTGCTTCAATCTTGGATGAGTTCATAGAGATTCCTTCTCCTGAAATCACATGGCCTAAGAACGCAACACAAGTCTGCCAAAACTTGTATTTGCTAAACTCAGCATACGGTTGATGAACCCTCAGAGTCTGTAGTACTACTCTCAGATGACTCTCATGCTCTTATTCACTCATTGAATACACCAGAATATCATCGATGAACACGATCGCAAACTGATCCAGATATTCCTTGAACACTCGATTCATCAAATCCATAAAAGCAGTTAGAGCATTTGTTAACCTGAACGGCATTACTGTGAACTCGTAATGACCATACCGAGTATGAAATGCTGACTTTTGTATGTCCTCTTTCCTAATCCTTAGCTGATGATATCCTGTCCTCAAGTTGATTTTTGAAAATATCAACGCTCCTTGTAACTGATCAAACAAGTCATCGATCATTGGTAGTGGATACTTGTTTTTTATCGTCACCTGATTGAGTTCGCGATAGTCGATGCACAATCGCAACGAACCATCCTTCCTTTTTATAAAGAGAACTGGTGCTCCCTAAAGTGATGTACTAGGACATATGAATCCCTTATCCAACAATTCCTACATATGCACTCTGATAACGCCATCCGGTAAGGAGCCTTAGAGATTGGCTTTGTTCCGAGTGCTAACTCAATCACAAACTCGATTTCTCTGTATGGCGGCAATCCTAGCAATTTCTTCGGGAATACATCTAGAAATTCTTGCACAATTGAAATATTTTGGATCTTCAGCTACTCAACTGTCGTATCCATGACAGTCGCTAGGTAACCTTGGCAACCCCCATCTAACAAATGGTTTGCCTCTTGTGACGAGATTAGGGAAATCGAGGGTCCTCCTCGATTCTCGACAAACTTAAAGCTCTCACCCTCTAACGGGTTAAATTGAATGGCTTTGCAATAGTAGTCCATCTTAGCTCGTTGCTTGGTGAGCCAATCCATGGCAATTATCAAATTAAAGTCATACACGGCTAGGACTAACAAATATATTTTCCCCTCTCGCTCACCAATTACTAACTTGCAACCACAACAACCCAATGCAGACAACACCTTATCCTTTAACAGTGTAGATATGCTAACCACTCTCTCCAACAACTCAGGACTTAATCCTATCAGCTTAACAAATTGCTCGACAATAAAAGAATGAGTTGCGCTAGGTTCGAACAACACATAAGCAGGATGGTCGTTCAACGAAACCATACCTGTGATCACATCAGGCATGTCCTCAGCCTAACCTCTAGTGAGCACATAAATTGTTCCTTGAGCCGAGCGTCTCATCTGTCCACCCTGTAGTGCATTCAGTGGCACATACCCTCTGATCTGACCCAATGGTGGCGGCAGCAGCAATTGTTGTGGTCTCCCCTATCTTTTAGGACAGTTCATAGGTATGTGACCCGGCTGGCCACACCCAAAACAAATACCCGGCCTAGGTTGGCATGGAGCTAATCCATGTCACCTACCACACAAGCAACACACGCCATTTTGGCTAGACCCTGCCTTTCCAATTCCACTTTTCCTATTAGGCAAGATTTGAAATCTTCCTC
>CM024528.1:34900101-34919132 GCA_014182385.1 Eucalyptus viminalis | reverse complement strand
AAACATAACCGGAAGCCCAGCAAACCCATGAGGCTTCGTGGCCCATTTTAGGTCACTTCCCGGCCTCACTTGGTATCATCACAAGCTAGTTTGTCGCTCGCCTTGGCGTTGCCGTCACCGTGGACTCACCGACTCACAAATCTAGTGAGTTTACTCACTAAACCTTGCTTAGGAGGTTAATTATGCTTAAGGGTTGTTTAGATTAGGTTTAGCATGTTTAGGTGGCTAGATTAGTCTAATTAGAAGTTAATTAGATTATGTGGTTGATTAGTTTAGTGGATAATTAATTAAGGCTAATTAGGCGATTAGATTAGTGTAAGCTTGATTAGGCACTTAATTAATTATTTCGAATTTATAAATATTATTTATTTAATTTTTATTTATTTAATTAATTTAGTAATTTATTTAATTATTAATTATTTTCCGGAAATTATACCGGATGAGCCGTTTGTTAGAATGTTGTGTTGTTTGCTGTGGTGTGGTTAGATTGTGCAATTGATTGTTGGATTGTGAAATTGAGTGGTGATTGTGAAAAATATGATATTTATTTAGAAAATCTTGGGTGTTAGGTTTTGAAACTGAAAATGGTTTTTTTAGATACTATATCAAATAATGGGATTTCAAAAAAGAGGAAATCACTTTTCAAGGTTCGAATTAATTGTGCACCCATACACGACTATTTTCACGGATGTTTTTAATACGAAGAAGATAGGCCAAGATCACATTTTAATTGAGGCATTTGAGTGCAATGCACGGTGTCCTAGACTGAGATTGAATGCTCGTGTGTTGGTTAAGAGAACTCGTCTCGAGCATTTACGCCGGACATTACCTTATATGGGATACCCATTCATTGGGCTGCGAGTCATAGTAGATTCTGGACCTATGCTCCTTAGGGAAAGCTGTCTTTGAGAGACGTCGCCATGCTAAAAGGTGGTGAGACGATGCCTGGCTACACCAGTAGACGCCGAACTTGAGAGTAGGCTGTGTCCTAGAGGGGCTAAATTAACAATTGGAACACATGATTGATTGAGTTAAATGCACCTGATTATGAGACAAAACTGTGTGGCATGGTATGTAACGTGTCATAACGGTTTAGACTTATAATCGGAACCCCTGTGATTGACTAATTTGTTGAGGCATTTCAATTGTTGTGTGCATTGATTATATGCAATTTGTGATATGAACTGTGCTGATGTGTAGGAAGGAACTGAGGCGAGGTAAGTCTTTTGTATTGTGTGGCTAGGCCACCCTTGAGTGTATTTCCTTCCTAATAGGGGTTTTGGGGGTGAACTTGCTGCGACAATGTCTCACCTCATCGTAGGCTTAAACTTTTCAGGTCCTTAGATGGTGGTTGTGGAGGACCCGAAGCCCCGGAGTCTGTGGAGGTGGAATCTGAAGGATCGACGTGTGTGTCCGACTAGTATGTCGTAGGACAGCTTCTTTTTAAGAGTCGATCTTTTGTAGACTTTTGACCAACTCGTTTTGTAACTAAACCCCGTTGTTTATAAAAGTATGGCTTTTGTGAAATGTTGTCCTGCTTTCCTATCCCATGCTGTTTGTTGTCAAGGATTTATTGTTTCGCTTCCACATGTGCTTAAAATGATTAGGTTGGCGATGCGTCCTGGGAACGTCGCATTTGTATCACCATAATGGGATGTGGGTGTGCTCGAGGATCAGGGCGTGACATCCCCGCCCGAAGTGGTATCAAAGCAAGTCTGTGTATGGAGTGATAAGGTGCGATGGGTCATGGGATAGTTAGTAGGAAAGACCGTTTTAATATGCTGATACATGTGATTGATAGCTGATTAGTAGCTTGTTTGTGTGATCACTCAATTTCTAATTCAGTGTGGAATTGGAAAGCAGGTTTATGTAAAGAATCAGCGAGATGAGTGACCAAGAGTGAAGAACTCCTTTGAGGAGGTTGGCGGGACCTGTAATTGGGGGCAGGACATCGACGAGGGTCATTACCTGAGGCGGAGCGCAGGCTCAGGCCAGCGCGAGTGTGAGAGTACCGCCACAGGCCAGTACTGAGAGGGTAGTAGCACCGAGTGATCCTAGGTTTGACGGGATCATTCAGGTGGTAGAGACTTCAGGAAGCATTTTGGGTCAACAAGCACAAGATCAAGCTGCCATTGTTGTGGTTGTCACTGTTGCCGCCAATGTCGTGACCATTGTTGTTACCGCGCCTACTAAGGTCTAGCATAGAGATGCGATCTGGGAGCGAGCCATTGTGTTTGAGTCGAGGTTAGGATCCAGTAGAGATAGCAATCGGTTAGGGAAGAACCTAATGTTAGAAGGAAAGCACCCCATTCATCCCAACAGAAGGAGTAGAATCGGGAAGAGACCGATGACTGGAGAAAGGCATCCTGTTCCACCCAACAGGAAGGGTAGAATAGGGAATTCAGTGTTGAGCTAGAAAGGAATGTGTTATACCTGCGGGAGACGACATGGATTAGCCCCATGCCTTGTAACATCCTGGATTTTCAGTTCTGCTTTCAATTAAATAAATCGGGCATTTCATCAATGTGCCTATAGTGTTATTCTCAAAGCTGATCACTAATAAGATAATTAAATGATCTAGGGAAGCCATTAAGGGATTTTAATCCAATAAGACTTGAGAATTCGACCAGGAAATGACTACTCGACTGTGTCCATTTGCAGAGATCATTACGGCACAGTTAAAAAGCGATCAGAGATCAGGAATAGGTCGGTTCGACTGAAATATGTGGTTAAACATGGGTGATTCCACTAAATTACAAAATTCTCATCGATTGACACTACGCTGATTTTTCTGTCGTTTTGGTACCTTGTGTCTCGTATTTGAAACCTCGAGATTTTCACGACCATTGAGAGTCGCCAACGTGTTGAAGGGATTCATTGTGGCTCGAAGAAAATCAACCATGGGTCATTTGCACTAAAAATTTATGAAAACTACTAGGTCGCTTGGGTCATGCTAAAATCGCGCTAGATTGAAATTAACCGCGAATTTGAATCCGATTTCAGAAATTGAAAGTTTTGTCATGTCACAAGTTGTTTTAGGAACGTTGACCTGCCTTCCGAAGATTTTTTTGCAAACCAAGACTTTTTGGGAAAAAGTCAAGGTAGAGGCATTTTTGTCCAGAAAATTAAGGGGATCATTTTTTATCGCGAAATTAGGATGCAAGTGGGATCAATTGATAAGGAAAAATACCAATTTGATTGAGGACTCGACGATTGAAATTTCAGAGGTTGGATTGAGTGATTTCAAGGAGGATTGGGTGTCCAAATTGGGGGAAATTCATTCAAAATTCGTAACACCCCATTGGACCCAACATTTGGACCAACTCAAGCTTCTAGAAAAGGCATTGTGGTCTGGAAAATTTGAGGGAAGCTAGCTATGGTGGTAGGACCACTTCAAGGGGGTCAAAGGGACGAGAAGATGAGCAAAGACCAAGTGGTGGCCCCCCTTAGCCAAGAACTGGTCTTCTCCTCCTTCTTCTCTCCCATTCGTCAACTCCTTCCTCTCCCTCTGTCTGTTCGAAGCTCCAGCAAACACAAAGGAGACTAGCTGAAGCCCGCCGAACGCTTTGCCACCACCGTTCACCTGCGCGAGCCTCGCACCAGCCACCGCGTCGCCCCTCCTTGTCGTGCGTCTCAGGCCACTGTCTTGCCTTGCTTGCACATCCAGCAGGTCACCAGGTTGTTGTCCATCGCCGTCGTGATCGCCGGAGCTACCGTTAACCCGTCTGCATGCCCGTCCAAGCTGTCATGGTCCTCTTTGTCCATCCCCGCCGCTTCAAGCCAACCAGTCTAGCTTTTCTCAGCATAGAGCAGAAGCTGAAGTTTGTGGGTATCGCAGCTGCTGTTTTGGCCCACTTTGGTGCCTTCTAGACCTCAATTGGTAGGCCTGCTTTAGAGTTTCTTGCCCCTTGTTGCGCCCCCGTCGTTCCGATCCAACCAGATCATTAAACAAGTGAGTTTAACTCATTAATCCTTGCTTAGTAGGTTAATGACGCTTAAGGGTTGATTAGTTTAGACTAAGTATGGATTATGTGTAATTAGGACTTAGACAAGCTCTAGTATTTAACTAGAGTGGTTTGGAAATTTTCTAGGACTGTCTCAGCTTTTAATTAGGCTTTACGGGCCTAAGTTGGTATCTTTGCTATTTATTGGCATTTATTTATTATTTTTCGTAATTATTTAATTAATTAATTATTTTCCGAAAATTAGACGGGTATAGTTGGTGGTCAGAATTTCGTGCTGATTCCAAATTTGTGATCTGTTTATTTAATTGAGTGCCAGATTGTGCAAATTGACTGTGTTTTGTGAAATTGGGTATTTATCCCAAATTTTAATAATTTTGGTAATTAATTGGAAAATTACTGAGCATCGGTCCATAGTGCCAAAAATCTATTTTGGGACTGGTGAAACTGGTGGGAAGTTCAAAAGTGAAAATATTATATTTTGGCTAAGGCCGACTGTATACCCACACACGGCTATTTTTATTAAGTATGATAAAAATGATGAATTGATGAAATGGTCAGGGTGGTATACTATATCAGCCTGCGAGCTTGATATGTCAACTTACATGGAGAATAGTATACCAATATACTATATCAACCTACGGGCTCTGATATGTCAGCTTAGCATAAGCAGTATACCCTTTCAGCTTAAAGTGAACAATATTACTTTCAGCTTGGAGCAAGTAATGTTTCTTTCAGCTTAGCGCGAGTAATATTACTTCAGCTTAGAGTTAGCATTATTAGTATACTATATCTGCCTATGGGCTAGATATGTCAGCTTAGTAAGAGAGCGGTATATTATTTATCAACTTAGTGCGAGCTATACTATCTATTACCAGTTTAGGGTGAGCAATCCTGACACAATCGAACTTATTAGATAGTATTGATTGGGCCGACCAAGAGAAGGTCATGATGACATGTAATCGACTAAGTTGATTGATCGATAATTCAATCTGATTAATTGAATGGTATAGGTTGCGAGTTTATGAAATTAAATTGACATGCAGGAAGAAGTGGAGGCCCAGGTAAGTTCTATGCCCTGTGTTTGTGCTTAGGCAGCCCTTGGGGCGTATTTTCTTCCTAGTCAGAGCTTAGGAGGTAGAACTCGCTGAGACATCGTCTCACCCCATTATGGGATAACCTTTTTCAAGTCCTTAGATGGCATCTCCTACCGAAAATTTTGGAAAACCAAAGGAAATCACAGAACATAGTAATTTCATTCCGTTTCATGGGGACCCTAGGGGATGGGAGTATGAACTTATATGGTTTGTGGTTTAGGTCGATGTAGGTTTATCCCAACAAGTGCCCCCATCGATATAGGTCATTGTACCGTCAAGATCGTAATGGTCAGAGAGAGGGCCCCATACCGGAATCTAAAATACCTTTGTATGTGATGGAGGTCGCTTTTAGGAAAGGCACCGCAGATCCTCGAGAAGATTCGGTCGTAGATGCGATCGACCCTAAGCTTGAAGATCTAGGATCTCCGGTGTATTCCGATGTAGGCTCTAGCTGGAGTGTGAAGGGAGATGACGAGGAGGATGACGATCCGTAGTTTTGAGAAGACACCCCCCTTGCGTTGCAAACATTACAGATAGACCAACTTGTATTATATATGACATGGGTTCCTATGTATATATATGTGTTGTTGTGTTTTCAGTTTGAAAATTTATGGTACTACTTTCCTATCCCATCTGATTGTTGTATGAGGATTTATTTATTGCTTCTGCATGTGCATTTAAAATGAATGGATCGGCGATGCGTCCTGGGACATTGCTATTATATCGACCAAGTAGGGATGGACACGTGCTCGAAGGATCAGGATGTGACATGCCCCGCTAAGACGGGTGCTTGTTTTGTGTGTGGCCAGCAACGTCACATGGCCAGGAATTGTCCCAAAAGACAAATGGGACCACAGTTGCCACCACCACCGCCGAAGGAACAGAACAGAGAGAATGTGTAGCAAGACACCCAGTGGGGTAATTGGAACAGGCCTCCAGTGTAAGAAAGGGTGCATACTGTCACCTGACAGGAGGCAGAAGACTCACTAGACAGGTGCCAAGTTTGTAGAATGAAGCATGGACCAACCAAGTGTCCAGGTTTAATGGGAGCATGCTATGGATGTGGCCAGTATGACCATCAGGTGAGGAACTGTTTGTGTAGGTCCAGGAGAGCACAAGCACCACTACCGCAGATAGGGTGCCACTAGGATGGCAAAAGGGATAGAAATGAACCGAACCATGCACCAGTCAGAGGAAGAATGTTTTTGGGGTGATCTTATCTAAGTAGCGTAGTGAAATTTTGGTTAAGTGCGGAGAACTTCAGTTTGTTGTAATAAGGTCGTAGAAAGGAGAATCGCAGACTAAAGTTGTACTTGACTAGCTTGCCTATGTATAACCTTGTTATCATATATGAAATGGCTTGGCTCGAGGAGCTTTTTGTTGTAATGAATTGTGGTCGTAATGTAACATAGTTCGGCACCGTTAAAGGATAAGGTGTTGTCTACGATGGGCTCATTAGAGATTACAATCCGGAACAGAATGAGGATAATGTATTGGCAAGAATGTTAGACCATAAAGAAGCTGTCCTAATTGCAAGTTAGTGATTGATGAACGAGAGAGGAAGATAGACTCGATAGTCCTAGCCATGTATTATTTGGATGCGATAATTGGCATGGACTAGCTCACTAAGTAAAGAGCTAAGATGGATTGCTATCGCGAGGCGATTCAATTTAACCCGTTAGCGGGTGAGAGCTTTGAGTTTATCGAAAGTTGAGGAGGACCCACGATTCCTTTTTAATCTCGTAGCTTAAGGTAACCCGTTTGTTAGATGGGGGTTGCCAAGGTTACTTGGCGATTGTCGTGGATATGATAGTAGAGGAGCAGAAGATATAAGGTATTGCAGTGATTTAGGAGTTTCCAAATGTGTTCCCAAATGAATTGCGAGGTCTGCCGCCAGAGACGGAGATTTAATACGTGATTGAGTTAGCCCCGAGATAGAGCTAATCTCTAAGGTTCCTTACCAAACGACATTATCTGAGTTGAAAGAACTAAAAGTGCAGATGCAGGAGTTGTTGGATAAGGGATTCATACGCCCTAGTGCATCACTTTGGGGAGCACCAATTCTGTTCGTGAAGAAGAATGATGGTTTGTTAGGCTTGTGCATCGACTATCGATAACTTAATTAGGTGACGATCAAGAATAAGTATCCACTACCGAGGATCAATGACTTATTTAACTAGTTACAAGGAGCGTTGATATTCTCTAAGATCGACTTGAGGACGGGATATCATTAGCTAAGGAATCATGAGATGTATGCCAAGTTCAGCAAGTGCGAGTTTTGGTTAACTCACGTGGCTTTCCTAGGTCACATGATTTCAGGTGAATGAATCTTTATGGACCCAACCAAGATTGAAGCAGTGATCAACTAACCAAGACCGACTACAGTGGCAGAGATCAGAAGTTTCTTGGGTTTAGCAGGGTATTATAGAAGGTTTGTGGAAGGGTTTTCAGCGTTAGCCTCACCTTTAACTCGACTACTGAAGAAGGAAGAGAAGTTCGTATACAGACAAGTGCGAGCATAGTTTCCAAGAGCTTAAGCAGAAGCTGACTACCGCACCTGTGCTAACCATTCCATTTGTCCCTGGAGAATACGAGATCTACCATGATGCGTCATTTAGAGGATTGGGTTGCATGTTGATGCAACATGGTAGGGTTGTTACATACGCGTCCCATCAGTTGAGATCTCACGAGCTGAATTACTCGATGCATAACTTAGAACTCACAGCGATTATTTTCACTCTGAAGATTTGGAAACATTATTTGTGCGGAGAAAGATTCTAGATATTCACTAACCATCAAAGTCTCATGTATTTATTCTCTCAGAATGAGTTGAATATGAGACAGCGTCGCTGGATGGAACTCTTAAAGGATTATGACTATGATATTCTGTATCACCTAGAAAAGCGAATATAGTTGCAGATGCGCTAAGTCGGAAATCTTCAGTTGTGCAGATAATGATCAAGGAGTGGATCTTACTCGAGAGAGCTCGAGATTCGATTTTCAAATTTGAGGTAGGCCACCTTTCAAATCTTATGGCCACCCTCAGAATTGAACCGGAAATGATGATTAAGATTAGAACGTTGCAAAGAACAGATCCAAAGATTAAGAAGATTGTGCAAGGAGATGCAGAAAAGAGAAAACCTGACTTTCAGATTTCCTGATGATGGAACACTAAAATTCCGAGGACGATTGTGTATACCGGATGATGCAAAGCTTAAAGAAGAGATTTTATCGGAAGCTTATCGTAGCGTTATAGCATTCTTCCCGGTAGCACGAAGATGTATCAGAATCTGTGTCAACACTATTTGTGGTCTGGTATGAAGGCGGATATCGCCAAGTATGTCGCCAAGTGTCTGACGTGTCGGCAAGTGAAGGCACAACACTATAAGCCAGAAGGACTTCTGCAACCTCTCGAGATTCTCGAGTGGAAATGGGAACACGTCACAATGGACTTTGTGACGGGCTTACCAAGGAGTCAAAGAGGTAATGATTCTATTTAGGTAGTGGTCGACAAACTGACGAAGTTGGCTCACTTCATTTCAGTACGAAAGGACCATGATTTGGACAAGCACGCAGAGTTGTATGTGCGTCAGATTGTTCGTCTACATGGAGCACCAGTGACGATTACATAAGACCGAGACCCGAGGTTCACGACTACCTTTTGGAAAAGCTTACAAAGTGCTTTAAGAACGAAGTTGCAGTATAGTACGGCATATCATCCGCAGACGGATGACTAGTCGAAGAGGACGATTCAAACCCTCGAAGACATGCTGCGAGCTTGCATCTTGGATTTTAAGGGAAGTTGGGAGGAATAGCTTCATCTTGTTGAGTTCGACTACAACAACAGCTACCAGTAGAGCATTTAGTTGGCTTCTTTTGAAGCGTTGTATGGCAGAGCATGCAAAATGCTAGTGTGTTGGGATGAAGTTAGAGAACGGAAGATCACAAACCCAAAGTTAGTCCAATAGGGAGTGGATGTAGTTGCCGTCATCAGAAATAGATTAAAGACCACTTAGAGCCGCTAAAAGAGCTACACCGATAAGCATTGGAGACCATTGGAATTCCAAGTTGATGATCACATCTTTCTAAAGGTGTCACCAATGACTGGTACTTTGCGCTTTGGCAAGAAAGGAAAGCTGAGTCCGAGGTACGTAGGTCTATTTGAGATTGTTAAAAGAATCGGGATCCTAGCATATCGTCTTGCATTACCGCCGAAGTTGGTGCAAGTGCATGACGTCTTTCACGTGTCGATGTTAAGGACATATGAGCATGACCCGACCCACGTGCTAAATTTTGAAAAGTTAGATGTGGATGATAGAGTATCATACGTGGAAAGTCTGGTTTAGATTATGGATCGTAAAGAGCAAATTTTGTGCATCGAGACGATTTCGTTAATCAAAGTGGTATGGCAATACCACGGTACAGTAATGAGCAACCTAGGAAAGTAGAGATTCGATGAGACGACTGTACCCCCACCTTTTTGTTTAAGGATTTGCAAATCTTTAAATTTTGAAGACAAAATTTTTATAAGAGAGAAAGAGTTGTGACATCTTGAATTTCAGACCCTGATTTTGATTCAATAAGTTGGGCTTTTCATTGACGTGCCTATAGTTCTTTTCCCTAAGCTGATCACTCACGGGATAACTAGTCTATCAGGTGAAGCTGTTAAGGAATATAAACGCGACTGACTTGAGAATTCGACCAGAAATCGACTACTCAACCGTACTAATCTGCAAGGGTTAATACGGCACAGTTAAATTCAATTAGAGACTAGAGATAGGTCGATTCGATAGAGACATGTAATTAAGAGTGGGTGATTCCACCTAATTACAAAATTCATGTCGATCGACATTAAATCGACTTTCTATCAATTTTGTATCATGTGCCCGTATTTGAGATCTTGAGATTTATACGACAATCAAGAGTCGTCTATGAGTAGAAGATGCACATTGTGGATCGAAAATGATTGACCACAAGTCAAATGCACTAAAATTCCTAAAAGCTACCTGGTATATTAGGTCACGCTAAAATCGCGTCCGGTTGAAATTAACCATGAAATTGAACTCGGTTTCAAAAATGGAAAGTTGTGGTGTGTCACAATTTATTTTAGGAACGTCGACTCATTCTCTGAAGATTTTTCAGTAAGTTCGGATTTTCAGCAAAAAATCAAGAATTGACAAAAATTGGATCGGGAAAATTAGAGGACCGTTCTTGAGCGCACTTTTGGCATCCAAGATGGATTAATTGGCAAGGAAAAGTGTGGATTTAAGTGTGGACACATCGGATGAATTATTGGGCTTCAATTGGATTGAATTGAAGAGGAATTGAATGAAATTGAAGACTTTGATGGCCAAATGTCATAAAATTCGTATGCCATGGGGGGAGCAACATTTTGGACTACTTCAATGGCTTCTTGAGGAAGATTGAGGAGAGAGAAGTGGCTAGAGACAAGGGCTGAGCAAGTGGGGGCATGTGCTTGAGTGTTTTGGCCAAGTGTTGAAGGCTTAGAAGGCTAAAGGGGACCCCTCTATCTTCAGCAGCTTCTTCTTCTTCATTTGGCTTCACTTTATCCATTGTTGAGGAGTTAAGAGAGCTTGAGACAACCAGAGGAAGCCAGTTAAGCCAGCCCCACCATTGCACACCCACCGGACTAACCAAGCCGCCACCATCGACCTCTTTCCCTCCCTTGTTTTCTCCTTCCTATTTCTGTCCCAGCTAACCTTTCTCCAAAAACCCGAGTTAAAACTTGTCTTCCCATGAGAATCAGCTCACGTGCCACCCACCATCGTCTTCAGTACATCCAAACCATACCGAAGAGCCCAGCCATCTGCCGAATGGAGCCGCCAGCTGACTCGCTGGACCGTCTTGAGCTCTACCCGCCTGCATTGTTTCGTGATTTTCGCAATTTTCCTTCCTTTTCAATCCTACATCCGCCCAGCCCAACCACTAGTAAGTTCCTCTTGACCCTCAGGTGCCGTTGGTTGCCGGCCAACCCCTCGCCAGAGCTCCAACCAAGCCGTCCAACTTGTTTTCTCCTTCGGCAAGTCCAGTTGTCAGTGTTGTAGAGGGAGTCCGAGCAGTTGCTATTGTTCTAAGCTTAAGACCGCCTTGGATCGCTGTGGTTGAGGTTCCTGAGCGTAGCCATCATCGTCCAACTACCGAACACCACCCCCAAGCCACCAGACCTCTGCCGCTCGCCCGCCTGGCCATTTCTCGCCGTTCCTAGCCGCTGTGGTTGCTCGATTTTGCTCCTCGACCAGCAGAACAGAACTGGAACACCAGCAAAGCAGTGAGGCTTTGTGGCCCATTTTAGGTCACTTCCCAGCCTCGCTTGGTATCGCCACAGGCTAGTTTATCACCCGCCTTGGTGTTGCCATCGCCGTTGACTCACCGGCAAGCAAATCGAGTGAGTTTACTCACTAAACCTTGCTTAGGAGGTTAATTATGCTTTATGGTTGTTTAAATTAAGCTAAGCATGTTTAGGTGGCTAGATTAGTCTAATTAGAAGTTAATTAGATTATGTGGTTGATTAGTTTAGTGGCTAATTAATTAAGGCTAATCAGGTGATTAGATTAGCGTAAGCTTGATTAGGCACTTAATTAATTATTTTGAATTAATTAATTATTTCAAATTTATAAAGATTATTTAATTAATTTCTATTTATTTAATTAATTAATATTATTTAATTAATTTTGTAATTTATTTAATTATTAATTATTTTCTGGAAATTATACCGGGTGAGCCGTTCGTTAGAATTTCGTGCTGTTTGTTGTGGTGTGGTTAGATTGTGCAATTGATTGCTAGATTGTGAAATTGAGCGGTGATTGTGAAAAATATGATATTTATTCAGAAAATCTTGGGTGTCGAGTTTTGACATTGAAAATGGTTTTTTTAGATATTATATCAAATAGTGGGATTTCAAAAGAGAGGAAATCACTTTGCAAGGTTCGAATTAACCGTGTACCCACACACGGCTATTTTCCCGGATGCTTTTAATACAAAGAAAATAGGCCAGAATCACCATTTTAATTGAGGCATTTGAGTGCAATGTACGGTGTCCAGGGCCGAGATTAAATGCTCGTGTGTTGGTTAAGAGAACCCATTGTGGCATCCCAAAATTTCATGGCAATTTCTAGAGGCATTATGACCTATGGAAAAGTGAATGGTTGTGTCGTTGAAGTATGTTGTGGCCACTAGACCGAAGAATTGTAATAAATTAAGGCCGAACACTTTAATGGAAAGATATCTTATGTTATTAGGTTATCAAAGTTGGTGCTATAGGATAATTTGATAATGAGAATTTTGTTCTTGGCTATGCACCTTATGGATTTGATTTTTATGGATTAATGTTGCAAGTTTTTGGTCATATTATTTTGTAATTAGGTATTTATTTAAGTGGAAAATAATAGTAGATTATTAAAGGAGGGAGTGGGCTGATTTTTTTGGACCAAACTAGCCCACAATCCCCCACCCTTCGACCGGTGAAGGCCCAGCACAAGAGGCCCAATGGGCCGTCGACCAATCCAGTCGGATGAAGCCACCTTCTTGCATGAAGAATGGCAAGTGGCGTGAAGAGTCTTCCAAGTGTCACATTGCATGCAAAGTTAATGATGGTTAATCATTAAGGGGAAGAAATTAGTGAGGGGAAGGGGCAGATTAGGCGAGGAGCAACCGAGAGAGAGAGAGAGAGAGAGTGACTGTCCAAGAGAGAGAGAGAGAGTGAAATCGAGAGAGGAAGAGAGAGAGTGCGAGAGAAGAAGGGGAAGAGGGAGGTCATTCGCTGCCGTTCGTCGCCGCCGTCGAGCCGCCGAGTCCTGCCTTGCCCCGCCGTCTTTGCTTGCTGTGTTGTGCTCGGATTAGAGGCAAGTAGAGTCCATCAATCTATCCTTTTCTTGCTGTGATGTGTGTGTAGAAAATGGTAACTTTCGGAAGTGGATGAAGTGTGAAATCTCGAAGCTACAAGAGTTGTGTTCTAGCCTGGTGTTCTGTTTCTAGAAAAATAGTCCGACCTTTGATGATTTCGTGAGTTGCATGCGATGTTCTAGTGGGAATTTGACTTTGACTTCCTGATGAAAGTGGTAAAAGACTTCTTGGAGAGTAACATATCAAAATTTCAGAAGAAATGAACAAGTATATACCGGTGAAACCATTTTTCTTTGAAGAAGTTAGATCTGGAAATCGTAATGCTGACCTAGTGTGATTCTGTGAATTTTATAAAATTCTCCGGTTGAAATTTGATCTTGTGTTCTGAATGAAAGTTGAAGATGACATGTTAAGGAGTAACATACTAAAATTTTAGAGTAAATGGATAAGTTTAGATTGGTGAAACGATTTTATCCGAAACGGTTAGATCTGGAATTTGATGTCGAGGGTTGTGGACGGTTATGGTTATTATAGTTTTTAATATATCACAAATATGATTTCGAGTTCTGCATGAAATATTTACTTCTGGATTTTTTCTATAACATATAAAAATTTCAGAATTTTTGGAGTTGATTTAGGATTTTTACTGAATTTGTGAATGAAACTGTGTATGGCAATATTCCGAAATTTTGCTGTATTTTCTAAAATAAATGAAGTTGCTCCATTGATATAATGTCTTGAGTGGTTGATTATGCTGCATATGTGGTGACATATTGCATATTATATGACATCAAAAGCTGGTTGAGACCTTTGATATTGTTATATCAAATGCCATGTTGAAATAGAGATACATGTATGAATATAAATTATGATAATAATGATACCGTTGGAGGTGTGAGCTGACGATGCCCCGGGAGTGTTGGGATGCCCGGAGTGTGTGTGCCAAAAGCCCTAGAGGTGTGTGCCGAGGGGGATACCTCGTGATGCCAGTTGGGGTACGAGATGCCCAGAATGTGTGTGCCGGATGCCCAAAAGTGTGTGCTGGAGGCTCTTTGCGATGCCAAGTTGGATGCGAGCGATAAATTGTGGGATGAAAACATTGGTCCCTGGGAAGACAAATGATGTGATCTAACTGAAAGATAAAGATCTAGAATTGAATCATGCACATGGATGTGTGCATATGGCATGGGATGAACCTCATGGGAGTGCAAGCATGGAGTGCATGGTGGTATATGCACGTTGCATGGTGATATATGCTTGGCTGCTTGATGATACATGTATAAGTGCATGGTGGTATATGCACGTTGCATGGTGATATATGTATGGCTGCTTGATGATATAAGTATAAGTGCATGGTGATTTATGCATGTTGTATGGTGATATATGCATGGTTGTAAGGTGAGGTATGCTTGAATGCATGAATGATATGTGTGTTATTCATGATACCTTGATTGTTCTGTTTGATGCATTGTGTAGTTTGGTGGATCTTTACTGCTGAGTGGTTGTACTCACCCCTTTGGGGATTAACATTTCAGATTAGAAAGATGCATTTCCTACTAGTTGTGCGTGGTACTTATTATGGATTGCCATCTAATGTTGAGGTGGAATGCACGGAGCATTCCTATATTACTGTGCCTGGTCTGGTGTTTGTCCGAGTCCGTGTCTTAGTGATGTACGATGTGGGTCTTGTTGATGGCCTGGCTATCCAAGAGTTTTTGTCTGGGGATAAGTGTTCTAGAAGTCCTACAACTTGTCACGAAAATGCATTTTAGTCCTAAAACTTGCAAAAAGTGCATTTAAGTCCTAAAACTTGTCAAAGCCTTTTCCGTTAAAAAAGCTGACATGGCATTTTAAATAATTTTTTATTTTCCAAGTGTAATTTTTAATAAATTTTTATCCATTTTTTTTTAAAAAATTAGATTTAAAATCTAAAAAATTAAATTTATTCTTATCTTATTTTCAACAAAAACTCAAAAGAAAAGTTAAAAAATTAATTTTTAAAATTGTTAAAAAAAATTAGCACGGCTCCTCCCCACCGCCGCCGTCGCCGCCGCCGCCCATCGCCGGAGGGGGCCGGGCGACGGTCGCCGACCTTGTGGGGGGTGGCCGGGCCTCGCTGGCCCCAAGCGAGGGCCGGCGACCATCGCTGCCGGGCGAGGCCTCGTAGCCCCGAGCGGGGCTAACGAGGCCTCGCCCTGTGGGGCGACGGTCGCCAGCCCCCCGTGAGGAACGGCGACGACTCGCCCACGGGGGGCAACGGCCGCCGGCCCCCCGTGAGGGCCGACGGGCCCAAATCGGGGTACCCTCACTTAGCTCGCGCGAGTGCCCCAGATCCGGGCCCGCCGGCCCTCACGGGGGCCGGCGGCCATCGCCCCCTCGGCGAGTCATCGCCGACCCTCACAGGAGGCCGGTGAGGCCCGGCCACCCCCGGGCGCCGACAACCGTCGCCCGGCCCCTCCGGCGATGGCGGCGGTAGCGGCGTGGCGGGGGAGAGGAGCCACTTTTTTTTTTTTTAATAAATATTTAATTTTTTTTTAAAAAGTTTTTGGTGAAAATAAGATAAAATGAATAAAGTTGATTTTTAGTTTTTAAATCTAATTTTTTTAAAATGAATAAAAATAATTAAAAAATCGACGTGGAAAATAAAAGATTATTTAAAATGCCACGTTAGCATTTTTAACGGAAAAAAGCTAACGGCGTCGATTTTAGGACTCGTTTGAAACAATTTGACAAGTTTTAGGAATTAAATAAACTTTTTGCAAGTTTTAGGACTGAAATGCATTTTCGTAACAAGTTGTAGAACTTCTGGAACACTTATCCCTTTTTGTCTATTCATGTCCAGCGTGATGGAGTGATGCTAAGGATGCTGCCGCCACCACCGCCCGATGCACCAGGTTGGGTGTGATGGGTGCGATGGCACGTATGACTGGTGGGAGCTGATACTTTTTGGTTAGCCAGCACTAGATGATGGATGGGTGTATATGTCAAACGTAGGGTCGTGTTCTTTTGAGTTAGCCGAGCATAGTTAAAAGCTTTGGCCTTTTTGCTGTACCGACCAGAGACGTCCATCGTGAAAATGTAAATAAAAGTGACTCGGCTTTATCATTTTATATGGTGAATAGTTGGTGTGCAATTGCATTATTGTTATTGGAGTAAGGGATGGTGAGACTCGTTTATGCTTCCGTAGATGAGCTGCGCTGGGACCTTTACAAAAGAAAAAGGGGTGAAGAATTTTATTGATCAGCCCCTATGAACTATGGTTCCACTTTAATTAAAAAGTTATTAGACTGGTATGTAATAGGATAAGTGATAAGTACCTGTAGCGACCCTAACGGATCGGGAAGCGTGCTGAGGGGGTACCACACCCGTCTCGAGCATTTACGTCGGACGTTACCCTATATGGGATACCCATTCATTGGGTCGTGGGTCATAGTAGATTATGGACCTACGCTCCTTCATGAAAGCCGTCTTTGAAAGACATCGCCATGCTCAAAGGTGGTGAGACGATGCCTAGCTACGCTAGTAGACGCCGAACTTGAGAGTAGGCCATGCCCTGGTGGGGCTAAATTAACAATTGGAACACATGATTAATTGAGTTAGATGCCCCTGATTATGAGACAAAACTGTGTGGCATAGTATGAGACGTATCATAATGGTTTGGCCTTATAATCGGGACCCTTGTGATTGACTGAGTTGTTGAGGCGTTTCAATTGTTGTATGCATTGATTATATGCAATTTGTGATATGAACTGTGCTGATGTGCAGGAAGGAATTGAGGTGAAGTAAGTCCTCTATATTGTGTGGCTAGGCCACCCTTAAGTGTATTTCTTTCCTAATAGGAATTTAGGGGGTGAACTTGCTGAGACAATGTCTCACCCCATCGTGGGCTTAAACTTGTCAGGTACTTAAATGGTGGTTGTGGAGGACCCGAAACCCCGAAGTCTGTGGAGGTGGAGTCTGAAGAATCGACATGTGTGTCCGACTAGTATGTTGTATGACAGCTTCTTTTTCAGAGCCGACCTTCTGTAGACTTTTGACCATACTCGTTTTATAACTAAATCCCGTTGTTTATAAAAGTATGGCTTTTGTGAAATGTTGCCCTAGTTTCATATCCCATGCTGTTTGTTGTCAGGGGTTTATTGTTTTGCTTCCGCATGTCCTTAAAATGATTAGGTCCGCGACGTGTCCTAGGAATGTCGCATTTGTATCGACCACCGAGGGATGTGCGCACGCTTGAGGATCGGGGCGTGACAGTGCAAAATGCTAGTGTGGTTGGGATGAGGTCAAAGAACAAAAGATCGCATGCCCAGAGTCAGTCTAGCAGTCAGTGGATGCAGTTGCCATCATCAGAGACAAATTAAAGACCGTTCATAGCCACTAAAAAAGTTACGCTGATAAGCATCGAAGGCCTTTGGAATTCCAAGTTGGTGAACACGTCTCTCTAAAGGTGTCACTGATGAGGGATACTTCGCGCTTTGATAAGAAGGGAAAGTTGAGTCCGAGGTATGTAGGTCCCTTTAAGATTTTGGAAAGAATCGAGATCCTAGCGTATCGTCTTGCATTGCCGCCGAAGTTGACGCGAGTGCATGACATCTTTCACGTGTCGATGTTCCAGACGTATAAGCGTGACCCGACCCACGTGCTAAAATTTGAAAATTAAACGTGGACGACAGAGTGTCGTATGTGAAAAGACCGGTTTAGTCTGTGGATCGTAAGGAGCATATTATGCGCACCAAGACGATCCCGTTGGTTAAAGTGGTCTGGCAACACCACGGTATGGAAGGAGCAACCTAGAAAAGTGGAGATTCGATGAGACGACTGTATCCCCACCTTTTTGTTTTAGGATAGTTTAAATTTCGAGGACGAAATTTTTATAAGAGGGGAAGAATTATCACATTCTAAATTTCAGGTTTTGTTTTTTTTTTTTTGGTGACCCAGGAACCACCGTATAGCCGACAGCTAGCGGCCTAAACTCGGGGCGGATTGAGCCACCACCACAGACCCAGCCGCAGATGAATCGCTCGAATGCGACGCCTCTGAGATTCGAACTCCTCCCCTTCATGAGGAGGAGAGAGCCCGAATTTCAGGTTCTGTTTTCGATTGAATAAGTTGGGTTTGTCATTGACGCGCCTATAGTTCCTTTCCATGAGCTGGTCACTCACGGGATAACTAGTCTATCAGGTGAAGCCATTAAGGGATTTTAACGCAATAGACTTGAGAATTCGACTAGGATTCGATTGCTTGATCGTGCTAATCTACAAAGGTCATTATGGAATAGTTAAAAGTCAATTAGAGATCGAAGATAGGTCAATTTGATAGAGCCATGTAATTAAGTGTAGGTGATTCCACCTAATTGCAAAATTCTTGTTAATAGACACTAGACTGATTTTTCTATCGTTTTGGTACACTGTGTATGTATTTGAAACATCGAGATTTCCACGACAATCGAAAGTCGCCAATGAGTCGAGATGCATGTTGTGGATCGAAAATGATTGACCACAGGTCAAAGCGTTAAAAGTTCATAAAAGCTACCTGATAGATTATGTCACATTAAAATCGCGCTCGGTTGAAATTAACCGTGAAATTGAACCCGATTTCAGAAATTGAGAGTTCTGTCATGTCACAATTTATTTTAGGAACATTAACTCATCCTCCGAAGATTTTTCTACAAACCAAGATTTTTGGTGAAAATTCAAAGTAGGGCCGTTTTGGACCTGGAAAATTAAAGGACCGTTTTTTAGCATACCGTTGGCTGTCAAGATGGATTAGTTGGCAAGGAAAAATGCGGATTTGGTGTGGATACATTGGCTGGAATTTTTGGGGCTTCAATTGGATCAAATTGAGGGAGAATTGAAGAGGAGTTGAATGAAATTGGAGGCCAAAATATGCAAATTCGTAGGCCATGGTGGGGTGCAACATTTGGGACACTTGGGAGGCTTGCTAAGGAAGATTTAGAGAGAGAAAGTGGCTGTGGATAAGGCTAAGCAAGGTGGGGCAGCCACTCAAGTGTGCGGACAAGTGTTGAAGCCTTTGGAGGCCATTTGGGGTCCCCCCTTTAGTTGAAGCCTTCTTCTTCCTCTTCAACCTTGCTTTCTCCATTGTTGAGGTC
>CM024528.1:34882365-34900001 GCA_014182385.1 Eucalyptus viminalis | reverse complement strand
TAGCCGAATTTGATGCCACCATGAAGAGAGTAGTGACCTATATAGGGAGAAGAATATCTGACCCGAAGGGTTCGCATCACAAGATCAAGGAGGGTGAAGAATTCAAGTACACATGATTCATGGTCCTAAGTAGTTCAATTTCCTCATTTAATTAAGGGCACACACCTTCCCCCGTGTGGAAATTTTTATCGTTTTTTAGGGATTGATTTCAATTCCTTCTGTGCTTGAACATCATATTCCAATAAATGTAATTCGATTGATGAATATCAATAAAATTACAAGTTTTGTTTTGAGGACATGATGGGGTACACCAAACCAGCCCGGTGTTGATATCCAATAATGAAAAGAAAATATCATCCATAGAGAAATTCTTAGGACTAGACTTCTTCATGCTTTCTAACCAAAAAAAAAAAAAAAAATCATTTTTGAAGCCATTTCCAAAAGCATGCATTAGGTTACCCTTGTTTGTTTTTCTAACTCATTTACTTTATGTCTAAGAGCATAACAGAGAGGCGTTTGAAAATGACGCGCCAATTTCCAGTGATAGTGGGTCCGTTGATTTGGGAACATACATCTGAAGGAAAAATAGACGTGGGGGCAAAGGATCATTTCCTAGCTGATCTTGATGACATCTCCTAAGAGTGAAAAAGACATTAAATACTACTTATCCTCTTACTTGTCCCGAGCGACTTCCTTGCACATCAATAAGAAATCGAGGATGACGAATTGGGGGCATGACGGATTTTGGTAGTGACCCAACTGGGATAAAATCTCGATCGATCCAAAATGGATGTGCAATTTGAATTTACTTTGATGTTGCATAGTACCCTATTCATGCACGTTCTCTTGTGCAGGGGCAAAGGCGGATCTTCACTTTTGATTGATAGAGACAATCCAAGGACATGCATTGCTGAGGCAATTCCTTTGTGGAGCAATTCCCTTGAATGAGTGCTTAAAACCATATTTTGGGTGTGATAAATTGTTTGTTTTGAAGTCACAAAAGCTTTTCATGCTTAAAGTTGCTGGACCCTTTTGAAAAGAGAATTTTCACATTGATTTAGCTCACCGATTTCACAGGGAGATTTGTCAAGATAGACAACTCAATGGAGTGACACCAATGCTTAAGAATGCTGAATGAAATGTATTAGGATGATGAAAGACAATCCATATCCTATACACAATCCTTTACATATACACTTGTGAGATGAGTGTAGGAAGTTCCATATCCGCAAGGTAAAGAGTTCTCTCGTGAAAGGTACGATAATGAGATGAGAGGGCAATTCATTTCTCTATTCTAAACACTACAAGTGATCCATTGCTTAACCCTTTTGAAGCTTCATACACTTATGAAAATTCTTTGAAATTATCCCTGTTAAGAACCACCCCACGTCGGGGCAGATTGGAGGGTAAGACAGGGCCATAAGATGAAGAAAATGGATTGAAATTTTATTACTCTCACTTGCATCAATCTTCTAGTCATGCTATTACATTGAATTCATGTGGTAATTTAAATGCCTTAAGATGACGAAGAGCATTTCTTTCACTATCTTATACACTTATATCCTTTGCATAGCCCACTTGAGCCCGTAATTTCATTTCTTTAAACCCAGTTGGTGATCATCCCTCACATTAGGGCAAGGCAAAAAGCAAATGAAGACTCTTGAAAAGTTCGAGTGTCATTCAAAGTGTAATTGCTTGACGCATGCATTGTGCTCAAGAATTGAATGGGAAATAAAACTAAGGGGCATGAAAAAACAGTGTGCTTGGTAAAAGCAAGGCCAATGCCCATGAAAAAAAAATGAAGAAAAAAATGCATGAGAACTGGGGGCATGAAAAAGCAGTATGCCTGATAAAAGTAATACCAATACCCATAAATGAAAAAAGAGAGTCAAGATAGGTGACTATCAGTTGTAAAAAAATGTATCCCAATGGAGCAGTACCCAAAGAGTCAAGATCAATAATGCATGACAATCCCTAGTGAAAGAGGAGACCGGCGACAATGCCTAGATGATTATCAACTTTGACCCTTATACACATCTTTGAGCCTAATAATCTTTCGTTTCTCAACCTATGAACCCAGCTTATGTTACGTCCCTTGCAAAGTCTCTTCTGATTATGGCACTTGAATTAACATGGTAATTCATATGTTTATAAGTATCGCTCAAAGAAGTGCAAGTAAGACTATTTCTTTCTCATTTTGTAAGGTTCTTGACTTGTAAATCCGAAAATGATTGCGAAGCTATTTTTTCAATAGCCTTGACTCAAAGAGTCCAATTGTTAAGCCGTTGACCAAACCCACATTACGATCCCTGTTAAAGACCTCTCATATTGGTAAGGTTGTACCACTTACGAGAATACTCAGACCCTTGTTGGTATGATGATAGTGAGATGGAGTGATTCTCATAAAATAGCCTTCTAAATGAGAGTGAGTGAAAGTCATTTCTAACTGAAAATCTCTCATTTCGTATTCTTAGGAATCCATGTCACGAGGGAAAATTGTCTTGAACAATAAATCTCTCTAGTGAAAATTTGGATGATGCAAAAGTCATTATGCATGAACCTTGATTGAATTGATAAAAACTTCAGTGGATTTTGAAGTGTGCATTCCGGAATAACCTTAATTGCTTATTTCTTTGGTGAATGCATTTTTGCTCTAATCATGTCTGACAGGTAATGCTTTTTCAAAGACCCAAGAGCTCCTGACATTCAGGTTCATTTCAGAATGTCTCATGATATTAGGATATGATAAACCTTCACGAACATTCAAGGTGCATCCTTGATGTTCCAAAATTTATTTCTACTAGGAGGTGAAAGACCTCCACAAGATATCTAAATTATAGAAAATATATCTCCAATAATCAGAGATATCACCGGGTAAGTATATTTCTACCCATACTCTAAATACTTGTCATTGTGCAAGTATTCTCTCTCAAGTGCATCGACACTTAACTCGGTCAAGCTGTCTTTTATATTGACCTGGTGTGCTTTCGTAGCCCAGAGTCCCTCTTCATCGACCCGGCGTGCTTCTGTAGCCAGGTGTCCTTTATATTGACCTGGCGTGCTTTCGCAGCCCAGTGTCCCTTTTCATTGACTTGGCGTGCTTCCGTAGCCCGGAGTTCTTGACCTGGCATGCTTTCGTAGCCTAGAGTCCATCTTTATCGACTCAACGTACTTTCGTAGCCTAGTGTCAATTTATATTGACCTGGCGTGCTTTTGTAGCCTAAAGTCCTCTTCATCGACATGGCGTAAGTCCTCCTATCAAATCGGCGTGCTTCTATAGCCCGAAGTTCCTCTTAATCGACACTCGATTGAGTTGTTCTCCAAAGATTTTTCCCCATATTCAGTCTGATTAAGGTGACCGAAGAAAGGTTAGGGTCCTGGTTAGATAATCTATGTTGCAACGCTGGGCGACCGAAGAAAGGTTCAGGTCCTAGCCAATTAAAACCTCAGTTTAGGCGACTGTAGAATAGTACGGGTCCTAGACAATATTTATTGCTCTAACAGGCGACCGTAGAAAGGTACAAGTCTTGGAAAAGCTATTCCCCATTTAGGCAACCGTAGAAAGGTACGAGTCCTGGAAAATGAATATCAGTTTAGAAGACCGTAAAATGGTACGGGTCTTAGACAACACTTATTTCCCCATTCAGGCGACCGTAGAATGGTACAGGTCCTAGATAACATTTATTCCCCCATTCAAGCGACCGTAGAAATGTACGGGTCTTTGGAAAAGCAATTTCCTCATTCAGGCGATCGTAGAAAGGTACGGATCCTGGAAAATCAATTTTTTTCGTCAAGGCGACCGAGGAAAGGTTCGAGTCCTAGACAACCAAATACTACCATACTTGGCGACCGTAAAAAGGTATGAGTCCTAGAAAAGCAGTCTTCTTACAAAGCCTCATTACTATACTGGGCGACCGTAGAAAGGTACGGGTATTGGACATGTAACACCCATTATCCTGAATTATTCTACCCTCCTTGAAGGTAAGTCATTTCAAGTAAGTTCATTTACCATTTGCATTAGCATTTCCATGCATTATATAAATTGCATTCAAAAAATGGAATTCATTTTCCAACAAAAAAATCATTCAACGCATGTGCATAGTCAAAATTTAGGTCTCAATTTGTCTTTGAAGGGAACCTCTTTGAGCTCACTTTCAAAGAGGGACAGCTGTTGACACCTAAATTTTGGCGACCCGTTTAGTCATTTATCGCATTAAAAAATTAAGGAATAATTTTAACCCATAAAAAATATTAGTTAATTAATTAATTGCATAGCATATAGTTTTAGGTGCTTTTATTTTAATTTGCATTTACATTGGGTCGGTGACGGATGTGTTTGATTTGGTGGTTCTGAGCTTTAAGTTGACAAGTTGGACTAAACCCACGAATAGAGCAATTTGGCCCAAGCTCGTATTTGAAAAAAATCCTATTGCAATTTTTGAAAAATCAATAGAGAAGATTCATTTTTGCAAAGGAAATCTAGAATTGGTGTGGAAAATAAAAAATGATATTGCATGAGGAAAAGAAATCTTCGATGTTGATTTGAAAAGTAAATTAAAACCCCAATCTTTGACCTACAAAAATGTTACTCGTGTAGGGTTTCGTGGGGGTCACATATTGATGCATACAGCCACACGAGAGGTTTTTTTTCTTGGTTTTTTCTTGATTCCGTCGAAGCGTTCAAGAGAACAACAACATGAAAAAGTCAAAAAAGGAGGAGTGAAAGAAGAGAGAAAGCGACGTGAACAGAGGGAAAAAGGGGAAAAAGGCAGCAGGAGGGAAGTGACAGAGTAGCAGAAGAAAAAAAAAAAGAAAAGGGAAAAGAAGAACAGGGCTTCTTCTTCGTGCAGCCCTGCCCGGTTCCCCTGCTGCCCCTCGCCGGAAGCTCCGAACGCCGGCGTCTTGCTCCTCCAGCACCATCGCACCCTTGTGCCGACGCCGCTCCGCCATTGCCGATCTGCCAGCAACCCGCGAAGCTACCCTGCCTTGACGTGTCTCTGCCGACCACCGTTGCTTGCCTGCAGCCCGACTATCTGCTCCTCTGCCACAACCCGACGTTGTAGCAGCTCGCCACCGGGCCAGAATGCCTCCGCCTGCCGTCTCCGGCAACCCAACGCCAGCAGCCCGACCCTGCCTCGACGTGCCTTTGCCACTATCGCTCGTCCCTTGCTAGTTGCCTTAGCTCAGCCGAGCAGCCTGGCTCGCCCTGCTACCGCGCTCGTGTCTCTGCCTGCCGACTCCGGCAACCCGACGCCGGCAGATCTGAGCCAGTCGTTGATCCCTGCACCGCGCGAGCTCCTGCACCGATTTGCGTGTCCTTTGCTTGTGCCGCGCTCATTAGTTTCCCCTGCCCGTCGCTCCACCCTTCCGAGCGAGCTGCCGTGCCTCAGCCTCACTTTTGCCCGCTAGTTGCTGTGCCTCAGCCTCGCTTGCGACGCCGGTTTCCCTTGCCCGTTGCTGCCCCCTCTCCAAGCGACCTCACCAGCCGCTGCAACCCGAGTTGCTCCGCCTCGATGCTGCCCGGAGTCGAACCCCCTGCACAACACCTGTTGTTCGCAACCGGTAGTGACCCGCGAGTCCCCACGCTGGCCTCCCCCATTCCTCTTGCGGCCGGAGCTTTTCCTGCTGCCGGTTTGCCCTCGCCAGAGCTCCGACTGGCAGTGATCAGTCCCCTTGGTGACTCACCGAAGCTGCCAAGTCGTGGGTGAAAAAACAAGAAGAGAAAAAAAAATCATTAGGTAGTTTTCTATCTATTTTATTTTATTTTATTTTATTTTACTTGTTCTTTTTTAGTATAATTATTCCTTAATGTAAAATTGAGAATTCCCGACATGAAATTGCCTCTGAAATTTGGGTTTGACAGTTTGATTTTCGCGCCCGAAATCCGACTCACAATCGCCTGAAAAATCGCCAATCCGATCTCACGCTTGAGATTCGATTCGCAGTTTATTTAAAATTGGCCAACCCAATCTCATGCATGAGATATGGTTCGCCAATTTTTGTACTCTAATTTGCCGTCGTGTGGTTTAAGTTAATTTTGCTTCCGTAAAAAAATTCCAAAAAAATGTGAGTTAGATTAAATTTATTTCTTTTTAGGTTTTTTGCATATTTAGGGTAGGAAATTTATTATTTCGATTTTTTAAAATAAAAAATACCAAAAAACATAAATTTAGGATGTTAGATTTTCATTTCATTAATTTAAATTGCATGTTTAATTATTTGGCGATTTAATTTCGAATTTAATAAAAGAAAAGAGAAAAAATTAGAATTAGGGCATTCTTTGCATGTCATTGCATATTAGGATAGATTGCATGCTTATTAAAAAAATAATAAAAATCAGGTGCACGTCATACAGAATTAGGCATATGAAATGCACGTCATCTAGTGATCATTGATAGGTCCATTTAAATAGAAATTACCCCTAATTGGAATTAGGTCATTTGGTTAATTTAGATTGCACATTTAATTATTGCATTTCTTTAAAAATTACTTTACTCATGTCATATAGTTTGGGTCATATTGCCATGCCATATCATTCCATGTTAGATTAGTAGCATGCATTGCATAAAGCATGATTCCTATTAAATAACTGAAAACACAAATTGAATGATTGCGTGTTAATTATAAATCATATCTATGATTATTGATGTGAATTCTGATTTAACAACGCATATGCTTTCATTGTTATGATGTAAGTCCTGCAATTTATTTATTACTTTACTTGGGTGTTAAATTGGTGGTATACGCACCCACATGAACACCTCATATGTTAGGGAGATAAATTAAAATCAATTCAAGCTACTTACCAAACATTTTTCAAAATAAAAGAGAAATGTACCAAAAGGACATTAGAGAAATATAACATAATCAAGTCCCCATACTCAAAATCTCTACTTCATAGAAGTGAAATAATTCTCCGATTATTTTACTTAGGTGTCTAATCGACCTATCGTAAACTGATTAGTGGCGACTTCCTTTTGCATACTAGATATTTAAACCTAAGTAACGAATTGGTATGGACTTGAGAGAGCCCGAGCTAAGTCTAGGCTTATCAATCCATTAGACTAATTTTAGGTGGTGCACCTAAAAATTTGGTCGCGACACACCCCTCTCACTCGCTGCATCCACTGACCCTCGGCTTCAAACCTCCATCTGAAGATATTGTGTGTCGCCGTTGCTGTGCGAGGATCAAAGGCCTCGTCACCTTCTCATGTGGAGAGTGCAATTTCTATCTCCATGTTTTCTGTGCTCAAAGGCCAACTCTGAAACATCCTTTGCATGAGCACAATCTCTTCTATTTTGTGCGTGCTTATAAGGACTTGGAGTGCAGCGCCTGCCATAAAAGTTGCCAATTGGACTTCTTTCGATGTGGACGGTGCAACTTTAATCTTCATTATGAATGTTCTCAGTTACAGTCGACCATAACAAGCAAGCATCACCGGGAGCCATTAGTCCTCCGCGAATCAATTATTGAAGATGATGCCAGAGGGTACTATTGCGACATCTGCGAGCAAAGGAGGAACCCGAACAAATGGGCCTACTCTTGTGAGACCAGCAACTGCAAGTTTGTTGCTCATGTTGAGTGTGCCCTGTCTCCGGTAAGTCACTATACTAAAGCTCCTTTTCTCACTCTTTAGAATCTCAGGCCTCATCTAAATTGATCATATTAGAGTTCCTCGGCACCACCTGTATTACTTCTTTTTCTTTGATTCTTTATTAATTTTTATTAAGCTTGTGCTTTCAATTCATACATTGTAATCGCAGCATTTAATGCACACTTATATAATCTCGTAGTCTTTGGGGTGCTTAGTTTTTTATAAACATTATCTCGAAACGGTGATAATTAGAAAAATTCAAAATTTTCAAATGCGAGTTCATATCCATGTTATTCTCTTAATATTAGTTAATTCAGGTTTTCCAACAATTACTGTAATTGTTCTTCCATTTCACAGCAAGGTATGGATTTTCCGCTAGTGATACGATGTTGTGAAAGAAAAGGATTTTGATAAGTGCTGACAAAAATTTATCTTATATTGTAGGTGAAACTAGAGGTGATCGAATAAGTTGATTTCATAAGACAAGAAGAAGACATTCAAAGACGTGAAGCAGAAATTAAACTTGTGAAAGAACAATTGGATGGAAAAAAAATCGAGTTTAAGGCCGCTGAAGGTGGAATTGAAGTCCTGGAGGGCAAAGCTAGAGGAGCTGAAGGCTGAACATGCAAAATGGATTGACATGGAGGTGATCGAAGAAGATAATGCTACAAGTGGAGAAGAAGAAGTTGATGCCATTGATGGCGAACCGGAGACGCTAAGGGCAATACTGGAGGAATTGGAGACTGAGCAAGCAAACTGGCTGATCAAATTCTTAAAAAGAAAATGTTTTATGCCAAGTATAATCTACAACATATTGTCAGAGGCTAACATTACAATCTAGAGGGGGTGAACAGGTTGTCTTAGAAATCTTGACAACCTTTTACAGAAAATAGCTGACGTTAAGTAAAGCTATGGTCAATGTGAAGTTTCAAAACTAGTGAGCATATTGTTTGCTTATGAAAGAAATAAGAGAGACGGCAGTTGTGACAGCCTGAATTTTCAGATTTCGTTTTCGATTAAATAAATCGGGCCTTTCGTCGACGCGCTGATAGTGTTATTCTCTGAACTGATTACTTATGAGATAACTGGACTATTGGGAGAAATAATTAAGGAATCTAAATGTAATAGACTTAAGAATTCGACTAGGAATCGACTGCTCGACTGTGTTCATCTGCCAAGATCATTACGGCACTGTCGAAATCGATCAGAGACCGGAAATAGGTCGATTGGACTGAGATATGTGATCAAAGTATGGGTGGTTCCACCTGATTTCAAAATTCTTGTCAACTGGCACTAGACCGATTTTTCTATTGTTTTGGTACCCGGTGCCCGTAATTGAAACCTCGAGATTTTCACGACAATCGAGAGTTGCCAATATGTCGGAGATGTACATTATGACTCGAGATAAATCGATCACGAGTCAATTGCACCAAAAAAAAAAAAGAATTCTTAAAAGTTACCCGGTAAACTAGGTCACACTAAAAGCACGTCGGATTGAAATTAATTGCAAATTTGAACCCGATTTCAGAAATTGAAAATTTTGTGGCATCACGAGTTATTTTAGGAACGTCAACTCATCCTCCGAAAAATTTTCGGAGATTCCGAGATTTTTACGGAAAATCGATTTGGACATCGCGGAAAATTAACGGAAATTCGTATGGGCCGAATTTAAGCGAGTTTTGACTTCCAAGCCCAAGCCCGAGATCAAGCTTAGCATTTGTTGTGGGCTTGCAAGGCTTTTGGGCCAGGTCCGAGTGTTCGTTGACACCACTTAAAATTTGGATTTCGGTCGCCGTCGCGGTGAACCGCCTCTTCATTTTACACTGGTGAGTTTATACTCTAAACTCTTCTTAGTAGGCTCATGACGTTTAAGGAGTGTTTAGATTTATTTAATTAGGAATTATGTGATTAGTTAGATTAAATTAGAAATTTAATTATTTAATTGAGCATGTTAGGTGGTTAGTATGGTTTAGTTAAGGCCTAAATAAATTGTACTATTTATCTAGAAGGGTTCGGGAATTTTCCGGATCCGTATTGGTATTTAATTTAATAATTTTGACCGAGGTTAGTATTTTTAGAAATTAAATTGAATTATTTAATTAATTTTCAAAATTAATTAATTATTAATTATTTTTCCAGAAATTAGACTAGGAGAGTCGGTGACCGGAATTTCGTGCTGATTGCAATGGTGTGGTCAAATTTTGCAATTGAATGATAATTTCTACAAATTGAGTGTTGATTGGATTTTTGGTATTTAATTCCAAAATTTGTGAAATATTGGTATTTTAATTGGAAAATACCGGATGTCGGGTTTTGACACTGAAAGTGGTTTTGAAGTACCATTTCAGCTTAGGTGAGCAATATAGATCTATAACAGCTTCGAGGAGCGTTAAAACTATTATAGATCTCTAGCAGCTTCGGTGAGCGATGGCAAGCAATAATGCTTTAGCAGTTTCGGTGAGCACTTTAGATATCAGCTTCGGCAAGCAATAGTGATCTAGCAACTTCAGTGAGCACATGTCATCTAGCAGCTTTAGTGAGCATTATTTGATATAGCAGCTTCGGTGAGCAAATTTTAGATAACAGCTTTGGGGAGCAAGGATATATGAGTATATCTATTTCAGCTTAGGCGAGTAGTGTTTGAATCAACAGAATTTATGGATGACATTGATGACATGGAGTCGAATGAATCGACTAATTGATGGTGGATTTGAATTGAATTGTTTAATTGAGTATTTGAATTGTACTAACCTACAGGGTGGATCTGAGGCCAAGGTAAGCCTCTGTGCTTGTATGATTGTGTGATTAGGATGCTTCTGGGCGTATTTCCCTCCTAATTGGGGTTTAGAGCATGGACTTGATGAGACATAATCTCACTGGTTATTGTATAACCATTTTCAAGGTCGTTGAGTGGAGGACCTGGAGCTGGGAGGAGGTGATCAGAAGCGTAGGTCAGTTAGGATCGCTTCTTTTTGGAAGACTAGTCTTTTGTAGTCTTTTGGCCATAGACTTTTGTACATGACTCAATGTATATATAAAAGCATGCTTATTTGTGAATCTGTTGTCCTGCTTTTCTATCTCAAGATGATTATTATCAAGGGATTTATTTTCGCTTCTGCATGTGCAATAAAAAGAAAGGGTCGGCGACTCATATCGGAAAGTCGCAAAATTTTATCGACCAGAGAAGGATGGGCATGCGCTCGGAGGTTCGGGGTATGAAATCCCCTTTTTGTGGTATCAGAGCAAAGTTGTATTTGGAGTGATAAGGTGTGATGGGTTCTTGGGATAGTTAGTAGGAATGGCTTTCATATTATGCTAATGCATGTGAGTGATAACTGTTTGGTAAATTGGTTATGGTGATCACTCAGTTTCTAATTCGGTATGGAATTGGAAACAAGTGTTGTAGAACGTCTACAGTATGAGTGATTAGGAACCGAGAACTCCTAGGCGGAGGGCCTTATCCTCAATGACTCGGGCTAGAATGCCGACAAGAGGCAGTGCCTGAGGCGGCCGAGGTATAGTGTAGGCAAAGGCCAACGCGAGTGGTGTAGCACCGCCGTTAGTTCCGCGGGTTGATGTTGGGATAGCAGCCCCTGGTGATCCCAGGTTTGAAGGGATGATGTAGGCGCTTCAGACTATCGGAAATCTTATGGGGCAGCAGGCCCAGAATCAAGCTGCCACAGCCATTGCCGCACAAGCTGAAGTTTCACAAGGGAATGTAGTTGTAGACAGACCGATTCATAAGCTCGTTGAGCATTTTCTAAAGCTACAACCACCGAAGTTCACCGAGACAGGAGATCCCGAGGCTGCAACCCGTTGGATTAAAGAACTGGAAAAAGCGTTTGAGCTACTGAAGTGTACAGAAGAAGAGAAGGTTACCTTTGCAGTTTATCAGCTGCAGGGAGTTGCAAGTACTTGGTGGAAGGCCACCAGAGGAGAAGTGTGACATCCCGATTTTCCAATTCTATTTTCAATAAATTGAGACGGGCATTTCGTTGGCACACATATAGTTCTTTTCCTTGAGTCGGCTATTCATATGAAAACTAGTCTATTAGGTGAAGCCGTTAAGGGATTCTAATGCATCAGACTCGAGAATTTGATCAGGAAGCGACCTTTCGACCGAGCTAATCTGCAAGGGTCATTACGGCACAATTAAAAATCGATTAGAGACCGGAGATAGGTCGACTCGACAGAGGCATGTGATCAGGTGTGGGTGATTCCACCAGATCGCACAATTCTTGTCGATCGATACTGAACCGACTTTTCTGTCGATTGGGTACCCTGTGTCCGTATTTCAAAGATGTACATTGTTGCTTGAATTGATCAACCACAGGTCAAATGCATGAAAATTTCTAAAAGCTGCTCGGTAGATCAGGACACGCTAGTATCGTGCCGAAGTTAAATTAACCGTGAAATTGAGATCGAATTCAGAAATTGGAAGTCCTAGTGTGTCACAAATCATTTTATAATCATTGACTCATCTTCGGAAGATTTTTAATGTAATCAGAATTTTTCAGCAATTAAATCAGAGAATGGCTATTTTGGCTCGAGAAATTAGTAGGCCCACCCTTGGTCGTGCTTTTGGGACCTAAGTTAGTTCTATGGACAAGTGAAGATGTGAATTGAAGTGTGGTGACATTGGATTAATTTTATGGACTTCAATTTGATTCAATTGGAAGAGAATCGAGTGGAATTGAAGAAGTTGTTGTACAAGAGGTTGTGGAGGATTGGGTGAGTGGAATGTGATGTCATCTTAGGTCATGGTAGTTGGGGCAAATGAAGAAGAAGTTGACAAGTGTAGGGTTGAGATTTAACCCCAAAAAGGTGGGACATCACCTCACCAATCTCCATCATCTTCATGCTTGGGAATTTTGGGATTTCTTGGAGGAGAGAGAGAGGAGACCGACAAAACCAGCAGCTCGCCCCCTCCCCGTGCAACGCAGTCCGCTTGTCCACCCGTTCGCCGTCGTCATCGTTGTCACCGCCGCCGCGGTCGTCGCTCGTTCGCGTGTCACCTGCACGACGACTCATCGCTTCGCCGTCTCCCCTACACCCGCTCGACCAAGCCCCGTCGACCAGTCGCTGCCCTTGGTCGTTTGCCGCCGCCGGAGCCTCCTTCGTTGTTGCCATCGCCGTCTGACACCGCCCTAAGCAACCGCCGTCTTTCCCCCGCCGTTCCTCCGCCCGACCTAGCCCTGGAACCGCCCTTCTCGGCCCCAAAGTAGTGGCTGGAAAAATGGGTATCTCAGCCCGGTTTTGGCCCGTTTTGGCAGGCTTCCCGACCCCGGATGCTTGGCCCGCTTTGAAGAAAGTTGTTCCCCTCGGCGTCGCCGTCGTTTTGGTCCAATTGGTTTGTTAATCGGGTGAGTTTAACTCACTAAATCTTGATTAGAGAGTTAATGATGCCCTAAGTGTGCTTAGTCTAAGTTAAGTAAGCTTAGGCGGTTAGTTTAGTTTATTTAATTGTGATTTAGATTAAGAGGTTTGTTTAATGCATGTTTAATTAATGCTAAGAGAGTTTATTTAATAATGAACCTTGATGGGACATAATAGGGTTTTATTTTTGACTTACTTAAATGTTTCGAAACTCTGAAATTTTTAATAATATATTATATTGCGAAATTATTAAAATATTATTATTTATAAAAAAACTGAAAAAAAGAAATTATTTTTTACCTCAATTGCTCATAATTTCGTGCCGATCGCTACTGTGCATTTAGAATTTGAATTTAATGAATGGATGTGGCAAATTGAGTGTTGATTGTGATAAATAGGGATCTTATTCATAAAAACCCAAGTGTTGGGTTTTAATGCAAAAGTTGGATTTTCAGTATTATATTAAATAGTGGGGTTTGAAAAAGTGAGATATTGGTTTTCTGGATCGAAATTAACGTGTCCCCACTCACGTGGTTAATTTCTGGACTATTTTTAATATGAAGAAAAATGGTCGGGATCACTAATTTAAGTGGAAGCATTGAGTGAAATGCAAAGTGTCCCGGGCCGAATATGAATTGTTGTGTGATAATTAAGAGGAGATCATCTTGGGCTGTTGAGCCGGATTTTCCCCTATATGGGATGGCCCTTACAACGGATGTGGGTCACAGTAAAGGCTAGGCCAACTGGACCCATACTCCTTCGAGAATGTTGTCGACGTAGTGACGAAGATGCTCTCCATGGGGGGAGGTGATGCCTGGCATTAATGTTAGTAGATAGCCGAACTGCGAGTAGGCTATACCCTTGTGTGGCAGTGAATAACAATTGGATCGCATGCTGAGTGTTATTGACGGGTCGGACTATGGGACAGAATCGTGTGGTATGATATGGGACGTGTCATAACGATTTGGTCTTATAATCTGGACTCATGTGGTCGTTCGAAATGATATTGTTGGCGTTCCAGTGGTTTAAGTTCCTATTACTATTTGTGATTGAGTGATTTGAATTGTGTTAACCTGCAGAAAAGAACTGAGGCGAGGTAAGTTCTCTATGTGGTGTGGCTAGGCCACCCTTGGGCGTATTTTTTTTTCTAATAGGGGTTTAGGGGGTTGAACTTGTTGAGACAATGTCTCACCCTGTTGTGGGCCAACATTTTCAGGTCCCTTGTGGACGGAGTAGCCAGATCGCTTTGGTTGGCCTTGAGGAGTTACAGAGGTGAAGTCAGGAGGATTGGAGAACGTGTCCTACTTGTAGGTCGTAGGACAATTCCTTTTTAAGAGCCGGTATTTTGTAGAATTTTGGCTATAGGCCTTCGTTTGTAACTCCGTTGATTTGTCCTACCGAAACAGAATTTGTAACTTGCTATCCTCTTGCCTAGCAGGCAAAGATTTACCTTCGCGGAAAGGATGATTCATTCGTATCAACACGAGAGTCCAACTCATTGCCAGAATCCATCTTGTATATTTATATTTGAAAGAAAGAGGTTGATCTCCTTGCTTCTCTCATGATACAATCCTCTTCCCGCTGAGCCCCTTTTCTCCTCGGTCCACAGAAACAATATGTAGGACTAGTGCCAAAAGTGAATCACGGAAGAAAGGACTCACTGAGCCGGGATCACTAACTAATACTAATCTAATACTAATAGAATAGAAAAGAACTGTCTTTTCTGTATACTTTCCTCGGTTCCTTTGCTACCGCGGGCTTTTTACGCAATCGATCGGATCATATAGATATCCCTTCAACACAACATAGGTCATCGAAAGGATCTCGGAGACCCACCAAAGAACGAAAAGCTAGGATCTTTCAGAAAATGGATTCCTATTCGAAGAGTGCATAACCGCATGGATAAGCTCACACTAACTCATCAATTTGGAATCCAATTCGGGATTTTCCTTGGGAGGTATCGGGAAGGAATTGGAATGGAATAATATCGATTCATACAGATATAGAAGAAAAGGTTCTCTATTGATTCAAAGGCTGTACCTATGGGATAGGGATAGAGAAAGAGGAAAAAATGGAAGATTTCACTCACATAGTACTTTTGATCAAAAAATCAATCTTTCGTACCCTTCGCTCAATGAGAAAATGGGTTAGATTCTATAGGATCAAACCTATGGGACTTAAGGAATGATGGAAGGGAATAAAAAAAGAAATCAAAAAAGAAAAGAAATCAAAAAAGAGAGGGAAAAAAATAAGTAAATAAAAATGAAGTAGAAGAACCCAGATTTCAAATGAACAAATTCAAACTTGAAAAGGATCTTTCTAATTCTCGAAGAATGAGGGGCAAGGAGATTGGTCGAGAAAGATCTCTTGTTCTTATTATAAGATTGTGATTGGATCCGCAGATGTTTGGTAAAAAGAAGAATCTTCTCCTTTGAGAATAATCCAAAATGGAAAGTGTTCAATTGGAACATGAAAACGTAACTGAATTGGTCCTAGTTACTCTTCGGGACAGAGTGGAAGAAGGGAGGAGATTCTCTGTGGCACCCCTTGAACGGCCCCCGAACCGTTAGGGTCGCCACGGTCCGATTACCATTCGCTTGACCTGATAACATGTCACTCTGATACCATTTCAAGTGCGGTGGGTCCATGCAACCATGGGGGTTTACATCTTTTAGATCGGTCCCTTGCGCAGTTCATATATGGAAGCACATCCAACAACTCCCTTCCCTATATTCAGAAAACGATGCACACCAACTAAACATTTATAGGTAAAAGCCGTACACTTTATTTACTTAAACCAGATGGACATCATTCATCGGTACATCAAAATGCCGTAGTCTTCTATACTCGGCTATACTTCAAAAGATGACCGACATCTCCAACAGTTGTATACTTAAAGTCCATCGATCAATGCCGGCGTCCAAAAGTTCCTTCCTTTGCTATCCTCCTCCTCGCGGTCATATCCAACCACTTGATCCATCTACTGGTAGCAGTGGCAGCAGAGGTATCTTATCTAGTCTGAAATGTTATTTTCCAAAAGGGGTGAGTACAACCACTCAGCAGTAAAGATCCACCAAACTACTCATTGCGTCAAACAGAACAATCAAGGCATCATAACAAAGCACATATCATTCATGCATATCAAGCATACCTTGCCTCGCAACCATACATATATCATCATGTCATCATCATCAAGCATTCATGCATACCCATACCATTTGTGCATATACCACCATGCACTCATCATCAAGCATTCAGGCATACTCATGCCATATGTGCATATACCACCATGCACTCATCATCAAGCATTCATGTATATATCACCATGCAACGTATATATACCACCATGTACCCATATCATCCATGCTATCAAGCACACATCACCATGCAGTCGTGCATATATTGCCATGCAGTCATGCATATCTTGCCATGCCATCGTGCATATATCACCATGATTCGTATCATCCATGCTATCAAGCATGCATCACCATGAGATCCATTCAAGCCTTCATGATCGCATTCTCAATGTCAAATAGCATCAATTTATTTTCATAAGCAGATCATGCATCATGCCATATGCATACACCCATGCACATGATTCACTTTCAATTCTTATCTTTCACAAGGATCTCATCAGTTTTTCTTTCCAGGGATCAATGTTTGCATCTCACAATTTATCGCTCGCATCCAACTAGGCATTGCGAGGAACCTCCGGGCATGTATTGAAAATACAACCGGGCATTCGGCCCCCCACATTCTGGGCATCTCGCATCCCAACTAGTATCACGAGACATCCCCCCGGGCACAAACCTCCGGGGCTTCCGGGATTACGTACCGACATACCACCAGGATCCCCCCCTCTAGAATTACGTACCGTATACCACCGGGCATCTCGAAACTCCCGAGGACCCTCCGGAATTACGCCACTACACCACCGGGCATCCGGCACCCCCACATTCCGGGCACCCCGACACTCCCGGGGCATCGTCGGCTCACACCTCCGACGGTATCATCATCATAATTTATATTCACATTTGTGTCTCAATATCAACATGGCACATGATGTAATAATGCCAATGATTGGAATCATCATCATAATTATTTGATGCAATGGTTTTGAGAAACTTCATTGAATTCATGAAAATCCATAAATATTTTGATGTCATATGATATGCATAAATTTCACCACATCATTGCATGAATGATAATCCAAGATATCACAATTTATCTAGCAACTCAATATCCTGTAAATAGAACAGTTTTTCAGCTTAAACAGAATGCGTTCTGTTTATGAACAATTCTGGAAAATTAGTAAATGATGGAAATTAATTCTGAAAATTTAAAAAATTGTAGATAAGATCTAATAAAACACATTTCGTGAAGAACACCATATCAAACAAGGCTTCACAGAATACGTACAGGTCCATGCACCACCGAAAAAGGATTTTAACATCATCCATGCACAGTTTTGAAAACAATTTTGATTAAACCCTTAAATAAACTCAGAAAATTCTGAAGTTTGGACACACTGAATTTAAGAGCTAGAGGTACAAGTTTCATGCAGAAATCGTAGTCCAATTCGTTCTGGATTAAAAGATAAAATCAGTTTACTTTTCCTATTCTCGGTATCGTTTTCCAGATCTACCCGTGTTGAAGAAAAAATCG
>CM024528.1:34736733-34874765 GCA_014182385.1 Eucalyptus viminalis | reverse complement strand
GCACAGGCTCTTTAATGTACCTCACTTTCTCATCCACTTTGATGGCTTCATGATCGAGTATGTGTCCTAGATCGGGTTGATACTTCCTCTTAAGTTAAGGATGCAAGCTCTAACATATCTTAATTTATCTCAATACCAAAAACAGTTTTAAAAATAATAACCACATCTGAAATTCCTTTGAACGCTTGAAAATCTTCCTTCATGAAATCAAACAATACAAACTGAGGTTTTCAAAAGTATTCAACAACAACAGCAAGCTTTGAAATCATATGCCATTTCCATGTCAAAACGTTTTCAAATCACCAATGTGGAAAATCCTTTGAGTTCTTGAAAATTCCACTTTACGATGTGAAATAGGGATTCCAAAGACACAGCAGTATAACAATGATAGTATTTGAAAATAGGTAAATCTCATATTGTTGAAACCAATTCATAAAATCAAAAGCATGATACCAATTCCATAAAATCCATATTCACGTTTAAATTTCAAATGTTTTTCGAAATCCACGTGTAAAGCCTTGAGTCGCACTTGCATCACGGCGCGAAATAAAATACTTTATCAAAACCCTTAGTAAAATTTAAATCGGTACGTTGGCAAAATTCCAATCTCAATCCCAACTCCAATGGGTTGGAATGTTTTCTATAAAAAGTTCAGAAACTTTAAGATAGAAAACATTTCTTAAAACATTTGGGCACGGTGTCACAATACTCATAAATTTTGATGAAATTCAAGAGATTTTCTAAAACAGTTCACAATCAAAATCTTTTAATAATTCCATCCACCTCCTCTATCTCATATTCAATTCCTTTTGTGAAAACATCTATTTTAAGCTCTATCCTAAGTGCAACTATCAATGAGATTCAAATTTAAAGAATTCCACCTTCTCGACTCAATCGAACGCACCATTTAGCCAAATTATTCCTATACCTTTGTCACCACCAATTCAAGCCTAGAACCATCAAAATCAACACCACCAATAACTCATTTGGTTCAGTCCAGCAAAGACATTCACTATGCATTCACAGCAACATAGATTCAAGCCTAAAATATAGCATCATTCCTTCGATTCAAATATCTATAGTCCACCAAGACTTATTTAATTCAAAGATCGACAATCCACCAAAAGAAAACTTGTCTAGTTTCCACCAAATATATCTCATATCTCATCCTAAAGAATCATCACCTAGACTAATCACTCATCAAATCCGCAATTTGAACTTCCACCATTTCACTTTGGAAAGACTATAACCACAAATGATCATGTTCACTAATTCCACCAAACCTTTTCAAACTGAGATCATCACCTAAAATTAAAAGTTGACCACTATCGATTAAACCTATTATTCCGACATATAAACCACAAATAATTTCATGTCTCATATGACCACTCAAACTCATGACTTCCAAGATCAATCTATACATACTAAATGCCTCCATGTAATGCATCAAGACTTCCAATGAAATTCTCAAATAGGAAGTCACTACTTAGCTCAAATGATCATAACTTAATCCTCAAATTCATAACTCACTCTTCATAATTCACTTCTTAAGCCTTGTTTGCAACACCATGCTTAGATGCTACGCATGATCTTCAAGTCCTTTAGAATATATCAGGATATCATCAAATGAAGACAATCACAATTTGATCCAAATAAGGCTTAAATATCCTATTCATTAAATCCATGAATGCAGCTAAGGCATTCGTCAATCCAAATAGCATAACTAGGAACTCATAGTGTCCATAGCGAGTCCTAAACACAGTCTTAGGAATGTCTTCTTTCTTAATCCTTAACTGATATCCTGATCTCAAGTCAATTTTAGGAAAGACCGAACTTCCTTGCAATTGGTCAAATAGGTCATCAATTCTAGGTAAGGGATACTTATTCTTGACATTTACATGATTCGATTGCCTATTATCAATGCACAAATGCATCAACTTGTCCTTCTTTTTCACAAACAAGAGTTCTACAAGCTTAACCATGCTTCCGCTGAGCCACTCTGATAAAATCATCCCAGAAACACTACCTTTCCAGTTCAGTTCATAGTTCGGTTCACTCCTCCCCCCTTTTGCCATTCTAGAAGCCTGCCAGGAGCCGCTCCTTGTTCAGGTCCTCTGACCTCGGCGTCCACTCCCCGCCCTCATCAAACCGGGACGTTACAGGTACACCAGCTTTCGCCTGATTTGAACCCAAACAACACGTTTACTGAAGGGTCTCGTTTCAATAGGGATTAACTTATAGAGTTATTAACCATTTTGGTCTATCCCTTACTAGGCCTCATGGTTTCATCCTTGGCGCATGGGCAAGCACTATCTCAGGAGATCACTCATCCTAGTCCATTGCTTACGGAGCTAGTCCATATTTATGACGACGTCAAAGTCATACATAACTATCATTATCAAGTCCATTCCCAGATCTCATTCTACTAGGGTTATGCCACACATCTCACATACTAACGTAGATAACAACATATCTTTCAGTGATGTAGAAATACGAAGAGACACATCTAGAGATTTGTTCCTACTCCTCACAATCACCTATATTTTTCGGACACAAATGAATGCATGTCACTCATATCAAATAACACATATACCTTCTTATCCTTCTATCAAAATCATACCTGAGATAACACTTTTGGAAGCTCATGCTTCCTCTTGAGTGACCGCATACACCCTTCCTTGTGGTGGTGGCCTTTGTGGATTCCTTGGTAGATTTGGTCCACCAGTACTTTGTTGTACCTGTCGCACTGAGCTAACATTCGGCTGCAACCTCTTTTGTGGACAGTCTTTCTTAAAGTGTCCTATTTGCCCACATCCATTACATCTCAGTTGGCTATTACAAGGTCCTGGCCCATGTTGTCTACCACATCTTTGGCAAAAATTACCCTGGTAGGGTGCTCTTCCTAAAATCGGGCCATTCCAAGCTCTTCTAAAATTTCCAAAGTAACTCTTTTTCTTAACATCCCAAGTCTGATCTTGACCAAGATAGGGTCTCTTACCCCTTCGAACATCATTAAAGGTCATCTGCCTCTTAGGTACTAGTTGCTCTCTTACTAACTCTTGCTCCACCAACTATGCCCTCTCATAAATCTCATTATAATCCCTTATATTCAAAGGCACCAGTTGTTTCCTAATATCAGTCCTAACCCTTTCAAAATCTTTTAGCTTTTTCCTCACGATCCTCAACCAACCTAGGAGCATACCTAGACAATTCAGAATATTTTGCCTCATACTGGTCTACTGTCAGCTCCCTTTTTTCTAACTGAACAAATTCAGTGATCTTCCTATCCTTGACACAATCAGAGAAATGCTTCATATTAAAAGCCCTAACAAACTCATCCCAGTTTATCTCAGTACCTGGTGGAAAGATTGTATCCCTCGAAGCTCTCCACCAAAACTTTGCATTTCCCTCCATCTAGTACTCTGCCAAAACTATTTTCTCACCATCACTACAGTCCAACAACCGGAAAATCCGTTCCATTCCATCAATCCATTGTTCCGCCTCTCAGGACTTCCCATTCCACTTAACTTAAGTGGTTTCAACTTCAAAAATTGCTCCGCCAGTCCCTGAGGGCGACGTTCCACTCCAGGTTGTTGCTACGCTTGTCTATCCATCAGCTTTCCAATATTGGCCAATGCCTGCAGGATGTCTTCCATTCGGGGTTCAGCCCTTGCAGCAGAGGCTTCAGCCCTCGATGGATGAGCACTTCCAGCTCGTACCATGATTTTCCTGCAGTTTCCAAGCATTGCCTCAGGAATAATCTGAGACTCACTATCTCCTATTCAAAGTAACCACTACTACTACATAAGTAACATATGCATGTTACTAGTACCTAAAGACAACTCAAAATAAACTACTAGGGATCTACGAGTGAATACTCATCACCCGTTATTCAGTTATTCCGTTTTATATCCTATGGTGTGCATCTTTCTATCCTCATTTCCATCTGAGGCTCCTTATCACTCCAAATAGACCATAGCTCTGATACCAAAACAGGCTGTGGCACCCCTCGACGGCCCCCGATCCGATTAGGGTCGCCATAGTTCGCTTACCATTCACTATTCCTATGTCATGTCATTCTGATACCATTTCAATTGTAGCGGGTCCATACAACATATGGGGTTTACGCTTTTTTTCTTTTTTTGATAGGTCCCTTGCGCAATTCACATACGGAAGCAGATCTAACAAACTCCCTTCCCTACATTCAGAAAACGATGCACACCTACTAAATATCTTATATAGGTTAAAACTGAACACGTTTATTTACATAGAGCAGATGGACATCTTTAGTCGGTACATCAAAATGCCGCAGTTTTCTATACATGGCTATACTTCAAAAGATGACCGACATCTCTTCCCACAATCGCATGCTTAAGGTCCATCATCCAGTGTCGGCGTCCAAAGGTTCCCTCCTTTGCTATCCTTCTCCTCGCGGTCATAACCAACCACTTGATCAAATCCATCTACTATCTTATCTTAAATGTTGGTCCCCATAAGGGGTGAGTAGAACCACTCAGCAGGTAAAGGAATCCAATAACCACTCAATGCATCATACAAATCATACATGCATTGCAGGCGTTACTTACCTTGAAGGCATGCATATACTATCATGCATCATCACCACAATCATAACACATACATGTGTATCATCATGTCATACTCATATCATCGTCATCATGACATTATTATATCACACACATGTCATCATCATCATGGCATCATTACATCATACATGTCATTATCATCATGACATCATCACATTACACATGTCATCATGCCATATCATATATCATCATCATCATCATCATGCACATCATGCATGTCATCATCAGGGTGATCATCGTTATTTCACGTCACATATCATCTTCATCGTCATCATCATCATCATGCATATCATTATGCATATCATATATCATCATCATGCACATCATGCATGTCATCATCATGGGTGATCATCATTATTTCACATCACATATCATCATGCATATCATCACGCATATCATGCCATGGGTGATCATCATTATTCCATATCACATATCATCATCATTATCATTATGCATATCATCATGCATATCATGACATGGGTTCAATTTCCACTTTTAGCTTTCAATTTTGATCACCACATCACCCATTCCTCAAATCATCAATTTCATCATCCCCTCGGACAAAGACCTCCGAGGCTTTCGGCATTCAGCCTCCCAGGCCACCGGGCATCCGGCCCCCCACATTCCGAGCATCTCGCATCCCAACTAGCATCACGAGGCATTCCCTTCGAGCAGAAACCTCCGACAGGGCTTCCGGCATTTACACTCCCTGGCCGGGCATCCCGCACCCCCCGGCATCGCGAGGCATCCTTTCGGGCAAAGACCTCCGACAAGGCTTCCGGAATTATGTACTGACATACCACCAGGATCCCCCCCTCCTTTGGAATTACGTACCGTATACCACCGGGCATCCCGACAATCCCGGGGAATCTCCGGAATAACGCCACTAGGCCACCGAGCATCATCATCCACCACAACCACTTCCTCACTTATTTTGATCTCAATTTAACATGGCATATGGCGTGACATCAAACAAGTCATACTTGGCACACATGCATCACAACTCAATGTCATACATACACCAATATCTTATCATACATGCAACAATGTATAATTATTTGTTAATAAATTCAATGGAATTTATGGCCAATAAAATAATCCAATTTATTTTTATTTTATTATTTATTTATTTTCAATAAATAAATATTAAATTCAATATCTATAAATTCCCAAAATTATAAAAATTCAAGCAATCATAAATCAAACCAATAGGATGACAATTTCATGCAAAATTCATGGCCAAATTGAATTTCACACAATTTCACAATTTCCCAAAACAGCACATAATATTCGGATAAAACCAGAATGCACAGTTTCAGAAGAAATTCGATTAAAATATTCATACGGTCTCCAAAATTACGGAATTTTACAGAGTAATAGCCAAGACAGTTTCGCACAACTTTTTTGAAGAACTCCAAGCCAGATTCTTTTAATATTATTCTATACAGTCTCATGAAGCTTCTGAATCCACTACCGCATCGTCCAGTGTACATATCTCCGAAATATTGAGATTTCACCTACCTATTCTCTTTCGTTTCCTCTGAAATTTGGATATATTATACATAAAGGTATCCTATACAAGTTTCATGAAGATATCTAGGTCAAATAACCATATTATAGTCATCATCTATGTCCATGAAGTCTCGGGTGTCTCGGAATACATCACCAGAATCACAGTCTTCAAGATCTAGTTGATTTACTAGACTATTCTTGTTCATTTCACTTCAAATTTTAGTATGTTGTAGTTTAAGATGTCCCCTAAAAATTTCATGAAGAAATAGAAGTGAGATTATCAATATAACCCAACATGCAACCACAAATCCAACCAAAGGTCAGTAAAAACTCTCCAGATCTGAGGTCTCCGTAGGATGAGACTTTAACCACTTGAATCGCCATAATTTTCCACCAAAATTTATTATGTTGTATTGTAAGATGTTATCTACAACTTTAATGAAGAAACCAGAGCCAAAATCAAACTCTAAACATGCATACAATCTCTCACAACATTCTGACTCGAGCGAATTCATGCGAAAACATTCCAGATCTGACATCTCCATAAGATGAGAGTTTTACCCCTCAAATCTCCATAATTGTCCACGAAATTTTAGTATGTTGTAGTTAAAGATGTTATCTACAACCTTCATGAAGAAATCGAAGTCAAAATATAACTTGAAACATACATGAAAGCCCTCACAAGATTCTGGTTCAGGCGGATCTCACGAAATCAGCATGCAAAGTCAAGAACAGCCACATTCTAGCTCCGATTTTTGCCTTCCCTATGATAAACCTAACGATTCAAATCATACATGCAACACACAAACATGCAAGAGCAGCAAAGGACCCAACTTGCCTCTAAGACCGAGCAAACACGACCACACGGCGGCACACGGGCGACGGAGGAACGGACCTCGGGTCCCCGCACGGCGAGCTCCTTTCTCTCTTGGCCTCACTCCCTCTCTTGCGCAACTCTCTCTCTCCCTTTGGCCGAATCCTCCACCAGCCACTCTCTCTCTCTCCCTCTCTCTCTCTCTTTTTGTATGCTTATATATTGCATGCATTCTAGGTTTGCATGGGGGACACTTGTCCCTAAGAAGGAGACAAGTGTCTCCTTGGTTGAAGACACTTGGAAGCCATGCGGCCACCCCTCCATGCGACAATGGGCCGGGCTTATGGCCCACTTTAGGCCCATCTCACTTGGGCCTAAAGCCCAAACTTAAATGGCCCAATTTTATTTTATTTTTTTTTTATAATATATCTTAATCATCATTTAAATGATATCTAATTGCATAAATAATAAGGCCATTAAACTTATAGTCACAAATCCATAAATTCCAATTTATGATGCACATGGCCAATGATAGAATTTTCTTTCCTATCACATAATTATCCCTTAAAAGCTTGGCCATATATCTTATTGCAAATTATGGATTAAATGGCCATAAAATAACTTGATGGTACTTCCATCACCTATTTATAGACTTTAATGTAACTAAAGGTCATTATGAATTTTGGGATGGCACAAGAGATCATGTTCAAAATGGAGAAGTAATGATTCAGTTCATTGACTCAAAGAATCAACTCGCAGACATATTCAGAAAGCCATTGGAGGAAAACCTATTTGAGTCTATTCGCACCAGACTGAACATCACATCTTTTATCGAGTAAAGTCTGGAAGTATTCAAGACTCAGAAATAAAGTCTGAAGGTATTCTGACTCATAATCACTAAGAGTTACAACTGTAAGTTATTTCTGTACTAGCAATTCAATTTTGGATAAAAGCTTAAAAAGGTACGATTACTTTTTGAATCGCTATTTTTATTTTTTAGCTACTATCTTTTTGCTTTTAAAATTATGGCAGCTTTTCGTTTTCAAAAAAGCAGTTTTGTTTTTCCGTTATGACGATTCATTTACTGTGGTTCACTTGCTTTATATACTATTGAGATTCATCTTCTTCGTTTTTACTCTCAAACCCTAGAATATAAAAAATCGCACTTGCTCTCACTTTCTCTGTAGTTTATTCCAAAAAGTTTTCACCTTTCCAAGCAAGCTTGAGAATTCCTCCCTTAAAGCAACAATGTCTTCAAGAAAGTCTTCGAGAATCGCAAGCAGGGGACCATAACACATGCCTGAGGGTCCTATGCATTTCAATTTGACTGAGGATGAAGATTCTTCTCAACCACAGCAATCAAGTCGCAAGAACCTTCTCAACAGCGTCAGCCTCCTCTACCGACTCAACCAGAAGAAGAAATTGAAGAAGTTGAACCCATAAGAATGCTTACCCCTAAAGTTGCTTTCAAACTCTCCTCTAAGTTGAAAGAAGGAGGTACTGCTATGACTTTGATCGATAAGTATCTGAGAGAAAGAGGCTACAAAAATGAAACCCTATTCTTGCGCGATATGGAGAAGATGGGTATAGCGGAAAAAAGGATCGGCTGAAAAGGCCTTTGACAATTTTCCTAATGACTCGCACTATGGCATGTTTAATCAGCCAAAAGGACAGGATGATGATGATCAAATGTTTACACATTTCCAACCTCGGATGGGAGTGGCTACAAGGGTTGGTGGTGATGGAGCAAGTTTGTTTCGGTCTAAGGACCACAAGAAAGTTTACTCAAAACTGCTGAAAAGAGGGGTGATGAACCCTAGGAGTGTTGACTTTGATTTCCTCAACTCTGTGCAAGTAAAACTGAGGGAGAAGTTTGCACTTCTTCAATTATAGTATTTTTGTTTTGAATCTACAATTGCCTATCCAAAACTCACTACCTACTTCTACTTGAACCTATCCTTTTTGGATGCAAACAGTTTCTCCTTCACAGTTAGGGATAAAGAATTCATGGTGGATGTGGACACTTTGGCTGACTTGATTGGGGTGGAAAGAGCGTGTTTCCAACCAATTAGTGTGTCCGTTGCTCACGCTACTCTGGAATTGGTACAAGATAGGTTTGCTGAAGGCAAGATGTCCTAGTCTAGGATGAATGCCTCCAACATTATGCTACATAAGATCGTGATCAACTGCATCTATCCAAAATTCAACATCCAAGATTGATGTGTCTCGCTCTGAAGCAAAACTAATGTATGCCATCAACATTGGCTACAAGTTCTTTTTGCCTCACACCATCCCGCTTCATATGTACAGGACAGTGGTGAAAGACAAGGGACAACTCCCTTATTATGCTCTTATCACGCGACTTTTCAGACACTTTGACATTCACATTCCTACACCTTTGTGTTGAACAAGCATTGCTCCGATGGTGATTGGCTTTAAAATGGTCACGAAGATACGTCTAAAGGAGCTCAACAAGGTGTTAGAGCAAGTGAAGGAGAAGTCTCCACTTAAGGCGAAACAAGACTCTGCAGTAGCCAAAAGGAAAGGAAAGGAGCCCATGGGTGCTCCAGCAAAAAGGAAGAGAACTCTCATCTTGTAGGATGAAAAAGATGAGGATGAGATGACTTTATCATCCTTAAGAAATTTGAAGAGTTTTGTCAACTTTCGTGAGACCAGAGAATAGATGGAAGAAGGAATAGGAGAAGAGAAGACGGAGGAAGGAAGAGGAGAAGAAGAAACAAAGGAAGGAAGAAAAGAAAAAGAAAAAGAGAAAGAAAGAAGAGAAGAAGAAGGAGAGGAAGAGAGAAGAGAAGAAGAGGAAGAAGAGACTCGAGATGATTCCTTTGAGCTTACTTTGGCTGTATCCCTATCAAGCAACTCAGAACATACAAGGACTAGAACTGCTGGAGTGAAAGGAAAAGAAAAACATCACTCTCTTGCTGAGACAGAACAGGAAAAAGAATTTACTTCTCCACCTATAGGCACAAAAACAGGGGGGGCTGCTGAAAAACAAGGTATTTTTTCACCTATCTTTACTAGTGATGTCGGTCAATCTGCAACAGATGCAGAAGATGTTTTTGCCTCTCATCCCCTAGAACCAAACCTTGAGGAATTCACTCCTAGTCACAGCCATAAAGTTGCTAAAAATCCCTCCAATCTCAAGTCCCCAAAAACTGATTCGGCTGGACCCAACGCTGCTCTAGCACATTCAACGGATCTTTCACGAATGATATATATCCTATTAGATCTAAAGAAGGGTCAATCTGGTTTGGACTATGAGATAAAGGATCTCAAAAAGGCTTTCTTGGCAACTGCAGTTTCTCTGCAAGACTAGTTACTCACTCTGAAGAATCAAGTGCAAGATACAGTGAAGGGTGAAGATCTACATCAACTGAAGGAGACTATTGGAAAGCTTGAGAAGACGGTAAGCTCTATGGGGGAATTCCAGCTTATCTGCTTACCCAAGTAGCCTTGATTTTCACAACTCTCTTTTTATTCAACTCTTTTGTATGTTCTCCACTTTTTGTTGTTGACAAAAAGGGGGAGAAGTCGTGTAGACTTGTCTTTACTTTCAGTTTTTTTTTACTTTTTAGTCTTTGGTTTTTGATTATGGACTTTAGACTTTTGAATCTTGACTGCATGACTAATATCATTATTCGGATAGTTATCTTACAGAATTAACATGTTTTATATGGTTGCATAATTGGTACTATTCAAGCCCTAATCAACTTGTCTTTATAAGTTACCATGTATTGCTTAAGCTTTGTTTTGCAAGACAAAAATTTTCAAATCTGCAGAAAAGTTTTGTCACCATAAAAAATGGGAAGATTGATGGAGAAAAACTCACTTGTTGTTTTGAAGTTGACAAAATATTTCATTCAGTATAGTCTGAAAAAGTCTGAAGACCAAAAGACTCGAGACTCAAGTTTACCCTCACTGACAGTTTCTAGACCAACGAAGAAAAGACTTATCCAGATGCAAGTTTATCTTCAAGGATTCGGTTCGTATGGTTTGTAGAAAATCTTATGGCTAGAGATAGCACCTCGTGATCCATTTGAAATCAATTCAAATAAACAAGATTTGTCGAAAGGCGAAATATATTTGAAAGGTTCTACTTATGGAAACCTAGATCCTATTTCTATGGGCGAGCAGGATTGGTGGGCTATCATCACATTCCTTAAATGACTCGAGATCTTCTTAAATTGATTATGTCCAATGGGTAGATTGGAAGAACTCCTTTGGAAAGTACCAACGGTCGTGAAGGCATGAAGGAGTATATAAGGAAGATGCTCAAGTTATTCGAGTGTGTGCATGAAAGAAGAATTCCAAAGTCTGAAGCTCTCAAGTTCTTTGTTGTTTCAATCGTAGAGCATTACTTGTGAGACTTTGAAGAAGTGTAGTAGAGTCTCTACACTTTGCAAAGTCAAGGACATATGACTATGACATCTCTTTTGATACTTAGTGAAATCCAGCAAGTGGGCTGTCGGCGTGGGAGAGTGGATGTAGGCTTGAACTAAGCCGAACCACTATAAACTCCATTTCTATTCTCTTTCCCGTAAACTCCTCATTTCAATTTACAGCTTTATACAACTGTTTACGTCGCTAACAAATTACTTTGAAATTTCGCAAAATTTCTTTATCACCTATCCTCGAGGTGATCTTACTAGCTTTTTCAGTTTTTACTTCTATAGCTAAAGATATTCTATGGCTAGTATTTTGGCTCATGGATTGGTTGTAGGACAGAGCAACACCAGACCTTCTTTTTTCGATGGAAATGAGTACAACGTGTTGAAAAACAAGATGAAGGCATTTCTCAAATCAAGGGATCCATTGATGGGATGTTATTGAAAGAGGAATCAATCCTAAAGCAACATCAGAGGGAAAGAAGTGATCGTTGATGAATTAAGCTAAAATTACCAAGAGATAGGCTCTTGATGCAAAAGCAATCTATTCTCTATACCGTGCTTTGTCTCCTACTGATTATATCCGAATTTCTTCTTGTGAAACAACAAAAGAAGTTTGGGACAGACTCCATGTTACTTATGAGAGGACTAATCGTGTGAAAGAAACAAAAATAAACATTATGCTTGGACAGTATGAGGCATTCGGAATGAAGCCTGGAGAATCTATCTCTAATATGTTTAGTCACTTTATAGAGATTGTGAATGGACCGACTTATCAAGGCCAACCAATTTTTTGACCAATAAAAGTCAATAAACTATTGTGTGGACTTTCAAAGGACTGGAATCATGTTAAGACCTCAATTAGAAAGACTCAAAGGATTATGCCTCTATCAGTAGATGAATTAATAGGCACACTTCAGTTGTACGAAGTGGAGTAGATCAATAATGATAAAGATCCAAAAGGTAAGAAATCAATTACTTTAAAATCTAACATTGATTATGATGATACAGATTCGGAAGATGATATGGATGATGAAGAACTGGCCTTCATGATAAAGAAATTTAGAAGACTGAATAGAAAAGGTAGAAGGTTCAATTGGAAGAAGCAAGACTCGTAGAATTCCCAAAAGAAATCTACATAAGAAACTGAAACAAGCAAGGATGTAATATGCTTTGAGTGCAAGAAAAATGGGCATATTAGACCAAATTATCCCTTGTTGAAAAAGAAGAAAGGGAAAACTGAGAAATACAAAAAAGATGTCAAAGCAAAAACTTGGAGTGACACCAAATTTGAATAAAACAAAGAAGAATTCGCAAACATATGTCTAATGGCTCACTTAGAGTCAGACTCAAAATCAAAGATAGACACTAATTCAGACTTTGACAAAGAAATTGAGGTTAGTAACTCTGAAATTCCTATTAAAGTCTCTATGTATATGGATAAACTTTGCCTCAATCTTAAATCCTCTCTTGAAAGGACGAAAAGAAGGAGAATTCTAGGCTCAAGCAACAGAAATTTTCTTGAAATAAAAGTTTGAAAATTTGAAAAGAAGTTTTGATGATTTGAACCAAAATTCTGGTTCTCTCTCAAAACAAAATGTTGTTTTAAAAATGGAGATTTCAAATATTTCAAAAAGGTTTTCAAATGGAACAGAAAAATTAGAGAAAATTCTTACAACTCAAATACCCTATTTTAACAAGTCTAGTATGGGTTTGAGTAATGAGACTGTTTCTTTAATTGATTTTCTTAAAGTAAAAGGAAGACTTAAGCAAAGGCCTACACAGACCTTTTATAAAAATCATTTTCAAATAGTGTTTGTAAAGCCTATTGGCCAAAGTGCACTCAGATGTTCTAAGTGTAACAGCTAGAACATTTCGAGAAGGATTGTCCCAAGGTTTGGAGACCAGTTGAGAAAGATTGGGCAAAAACTGATTTTAATACTAACCCTCCTAGACCTAAGAAGATCTGAGTACCAAAGAAAGTTTGAGCTTTTCCTCTGATTACAGGTCACTATTAAAAGAAAAATCAAATGGTATTTGGATAGTGGCTGCTTTAGGCATATGATAGGAGACTCAAGCTGTTTTGAAAAGCTTGACAAGCTAAAAGGAGCAGAAGTTTCTTTTGGAGGAAATAGTAAATGAAAAATTATAGGCTATGGAACTGTCAAGATTGAAAGTCTAACTATCAACAATGTTTCCTTGGTGAAAGGTTTAAACTACAATCTTCTGAGCATAAGTCAGCTTTGTGATACTAGTTTTAGAATAAACTTCCAAGAAGGCATGTGTTCTAGGATAAGTCAAGACTTCTCTCAATTCTTTACCAGACGAAGGCATGGCAATATATACATTCTAGATGTAAATCTAGAAAGTTCATAGTGTCTTATTTCCATTCAAGATGAAGCAAGTCTTTGGCATCGAAAGCTCGGTCACGTAAATATGAAGCAAATTGCCAAGATTTCTTCTAAAAAGTTGGTTCAAAGACTTCCTAGTTTGGGTTATCAAAAATCTGAATTATGTACTACTTGTGTCTTGGGAAAACGGGTCAGAAATTCTTTCAAACTAGTAAATCAAGTTTCTACCGATCGAGTGTTGTAGCTTCTTCATAGTATCTCTTTGGGCCAACAAGAACTTAGAGTCTTGGTGGAAATAAATATTATCTGGTAATCGTGGATGATTATTCTCGTTTCACTTGGGTGTTCTTCTTAGCAAATAATTTGAGACTTTTGCATACTTCTCAAACTTTGCCAAAGAAAGTTCAAAACGAGAAAGGTTATGCAATCTCAAAAATAAAGACATATCATGGAGGTGAATTTGAAATTCAAGATTTTGCAAACTTCTGTAATAAATCTAGTTTTCAACATGTTTTCTCCTCTCCATATACTCAAGAACAAAATGGGGTCATTGACAGGAAAAATAGATCTCTATAAGTGATAGCTAGAACTCTTTTGATAGAAAGTAAAATACCCTCTCGCTTTTGGGCAGAAGTAGTTTCTATTGCATGTCATATTATCAACAGGATGTTTTTAAGGCTATCCTAGAGAAGACTCCTTATGAAGTATATAAAGGGAAGAAGCCAAATGATCGATCATAAAGTTTGAAGAAAAATCAGACGAAGGAATTTTTCTTGGCTATTCAACTTCAAGCAAAGCTTACAAGGTCTTTAACAAGAAGACTCAATATGTGAAAGAATCTATGAATGTAAGATTTTAGGAAAATATGCAGATTCAATTAGATCAGGTTCAACTTGAAGAATCCGAACCAGTTCTAGACATAACAAAATCTATCTCCCCTAGCAAAGTTCAGTTTGGAGTACAGCAACAAGCAGACCAAGAAGATTCAAACGGAACAGAGGATCAATAGATTCTCAGGCCAAATAGGAACTGGAAGCACAAGTCAAGTCATCATAAAGAACTCATCATTGGCAACATTGATGAAGGAATTCGCACCATATCCAAAGCAAGAGAAGACTCTAGTGCTTTAGCACTTGTTTCTGAAATAGAACCAAAAGGAGTAGAAGAAGCATTGTCTGATGAAGGCTAGATAGAAGCTATGCAGGAGGAACTCAGACAATTCGACATCAATGATGTATGGGAGTTGATTCCAAAATCCAAAGGTAAATATGTTATTGGAACGAAGTGGGTTTTTAGAAACAAGATGGATAAGAAAGGAAAAATGATTAGAAACAAAGTAAGATTCATGGTGAAAGGATATATGCAAGTAGAATGAATAGACTATGATGAGACCTATGCACCATAGCAAGGTTAGAAGCAATTAGATTATTGCTTGCTTTTGCTTGTTTCCAAAATTTCAAGTTATTCTAGATGGATTTCAACAGTGCCTTCCTCAATAGATTCATTCAAGAAGAAGTCTATGTGGAACAACCACTAGGATTTGAAGATCCAAGAAAACCAGACTCTGTGGATAGGCTGAAAAAGGCATTGTATGGTCTGAAGTAGGCTCCATGAGCTTGGTACGAAAGGTTGAGTAAGTTTATAACTCATAATGGTTTTGAAAAAGGAAAGGTTGATACTACTCTATTTATAAAACGGGAAGGAAAAGATTTTTTACTTGCACAAATTTATGTAGATAATATAATCTTTGGTTCTCCTAACGAAAGTCTATGACAGAAATTTTCAAGATATATGCAGGATGAATTCGAAGGGTGAATTGACCTTCTTTCTAGGATTGCAAGTCAGACAATCAAAGAAAGGTATATTCATTCACCAGGAGAAATATGCCAAAGATCTTATCAATAAATTTGGATTGGAAAATTGCAAGAGGACAAAAACTCTTATGTCAAGTTCATCAAAACTGGAAAAGGATGAAGGAGGGAAGAAAGTAGATCAGAAACTATACAGAAGCATGATTGGCTCTTCATTTCCTCACTGCCTTAAGACCTGATATCTTATTTAGTGTGTGCACCTGTGCTAGATTTCAGTCTGATCCAAAGGAATCTCATCTTAGTGCTATTAAACACATCATAAAATATTTTGCAACTTTTCCAATGCTGGGTCTATGGTATCCAAAAGAATGAGACTTTACTCTTCTTGGTTATTCTGATGCTGATTTAGTCGATTGTAGAGTCGACAGAAAGAGCACATCCAGCACTTGTCAACTGTTAGGACAAATGTTGGTATCTTGGTTCTCAAGGAAACAAAGTACAATGGCATTATTAACAATAGAAGCCGAATATGTTGCTCTTGGGAGTTGTTGTTCTTAAATTCTTTGGAAAAGACAACAACTAAGAGGCTTTGGAATAGAAGAATCTTACATAGAGATCAGATGCGACAACACAAATGCTATCAATCTCACCAGAAACCCCATTTGTCATTCAAGGGTGAAGCATATAGAGATTCGACATCATTTTATAAGAGATCGTGTCCATAATGGCAAGATTATGGTTCAATTTATTGATTCAAAGAATCAGCTAGTAGACATCCTCACAAAACCGTTGGAGTAAAACTTATTTGAGTCTATTCGTAGCAAGCTGACTGTTATCTCGATTAAAGTCTGAAGTTGTTCAGATTCAGAAGTTCAACTTGAGGAATTCACTTCAGTATGTACATTTTCTCAAATCCAGGCATTTTATTTTTAGAATGTAAATTCTGAGCAGGTATGATTTTATTTGAATCAATGTTTGCCGTTCCTTTTTTGTTTCTTTTTTTGGAAGTTACTATTTTCTTGCTAAAATACAATTTCAAATTTTTAGTAGTTACTTTTTTTTAATTTTAATTTGGAAAAAACATTTTCCTTGTGACGATTCGGTTACCTCATTTCGATTTGCTTAAATACCTAAAAATACTCTTTTTCAAAACACAAGCATTTTCCAAACCCTAATGTCTAATCTCTCTCTCTCTCCTTAAACTTTTACTCTAAAAATTTCTTTGCAAGTTTCGATCTTTTCTTGACTCAAACATGTCTATGAAATCTCCTAAGTCTGCATCCATGTCACACCAAAGGAAATCTTCTCGAATCGCAAGTTAGGGGCCTCAGAATGTGCCAGATGGGCCGAGTCATTTTGATCTTACTGGAGAAGGCTCTCCTCAGGTATCTCCGCATCAACCTTTAGAGGAGGAAGTTGAAAAAGATGTTATTCCTCTAGAGTTTTGACACCCCAAGTTCTTTCCAAGCATTATTGTTATTTGAAACAAGGTGGTTCTCTAATGTCCTTTATTATTAGTTTTCTAAAAGGACATGGGCATGAGAACAAAACTTTGTTTTTAAGAGCCATGGAGAGAATAGAAGTGATGCCGAAAGGGTCGGCAGAAAAGGCTTTTCTTCATTTTCCTTATGATCCTCGATGTAGTTCTGATAGTAAGCTTGAAAATAAGGATGATGATGAGCAGATGTTTATGAATTTTCAACCCAAGATGGGTGTGCTTGCTGACGTCCCTGGTGAAAGAACAAAGCTATTTTGTTCTAAGGAGCATAAAAGAGTTTATGCCCAAATGCTGAATAGAGGGGTGATAAACCCTCAAACAGTAGATTTTGACTTTTCGGACTCGATAAAGGTTAACTTGAGGGAAAAGTTGGCCATTCTTCAACTTGAGAAGTTTTGTGCTGAAACAACTTTGGCTTATCCAAAATTGACAGCATACTTCTACTCAAATGTGTTTTTCCTTGATCAGAATTGCATTTAGTTTATTGTTTGTGATAAAGCTTTTGTTGTGGATGTTGACATTCTGACTGACATTCTAGGAGTGGAAAGAAGTGGTTTCCAACCAATCAATATCTCCATAGGTCAAGCCACTAGATTTCTGGTAATGGACAAACTGCCAAGTGGAGGTATCACATACTCTCGACTACCTTCCTCCAATATTATGTTGCACAAAATTATCATCAACTACATCAGACCCAAGGTAGCCTCCAAAGCTGATGTTTCTAGATTTAAGGCAAGAATCATGTGGGCAATTTGCAATGGGATGCATTTCTCACTTTCTCACACTATCTTGCTGCATATGTGCAGGACAATCATGAAAGAAAAAGGCCAATTGCCCTACTCTACCTTGGTTACAAAGCTGTTCTACCATTTTCAGATCCATATTCCCGCTTCGCTTTGTTCACGAACTATTGCTCCTATGGAAATAGGAATAAAAATGATCTAAAAAATGAGGCTAAAGGATCTGACTAAGGCCACTAAGCTTTTGAAGAAGGAATCCCCAAGCAAAGTCAGGGAAGGATCTGCTGCTGCAAGAAAGCGCGAAGGCAAGGAAGTTGTGCAAGAAACTGCAAATAAAATGAGATCACTTATCCTACATGATGAAGAGGATGAAGATGATCTGACCAATTCTGTCATTGCCTTAAGAAAGCTTCAAGGCTTTGTTGCTTTTGAGAAATCAAAGGAAAGAGAAGGAGTAGCAAAAGAAGAAGAAGCAGGAGATGAAGAAGAAGAAGGAGAAGAAGAACAAGGTGTTTTTGCTTCTTAGTTTCCTGAAGTAGAGGTTGAAGAGTCTACTCTAAGTCACGGTGCAAAACAAATTGCCCTCGATTAAGTTGATGTTCCCTCATCTCTCAATTCTCCAAGAATTCAATTCGCTGAAGCTAGTGCTCAAACTGAACCTAATGCCAACTATCCAAGGATAGTAGATCTTCTTTTGGAGGTTAAAGCTCATCAATATGTGATGGAGGTTGAGATCCAAAAGCTTCACACTGCCTTGAGATCTACTTCAGATTTTCTCACTGGCAAGGTATAGTCTCTAGACACTCAAGTTCAGACCTTGAATCAACAAGTTTCACAGACTGTAGCCAAGGTCGAGAATGTTTTTCATCAGTGCCAGAAACTTGAGGAGGCAGTGCGATCGATGGGAGATTTCCGACTTGTTTGAGTTCCTAGACAACCTTGATTGTATTGATCTTTTTAATTCTTTTTTGAACTTTCTCTCTCTTTTTGCTGTTGACAAAAATGGGGAGAATGAGTGCAGATTTGAATTGTTTGTAGATTTGATTTGTTTGATTTGTTTGAATTGTTTGTGTATTGGAATTTTTATATTCTGCAGTAACCTTTTGAGGTTGTGATTATGGATTTGGATTTGGATTGAATCTTTAATCTTTGTCTAAATTGTCAAGATTAATGTGTTTTATGTGGTTGCAGAATCGATGTTATCCAGATCTATGACAATATGCTTTTATAAGTTATCATGCACTGCTATAGTGTTGTTTTACAGGATATAAATTTTTAAATGTGCAGGAAAGTTTTGTCACCATAAAAAAGTGGGAGATTATTGGAGAAAACTCCTATGTTGTTTTGAAGCTGACAAAACTTATTTAAGTTATATCCTGAAGATTGCCAGACTTCTGTGTCAAAGTCTATCTTACATTCTCTAACAAGTTCCAAACTGAACGCAAGAATGAAGACTTAATCTGACTCGGGATAATTTTCTTCAAAGTTTCAGTACGAACAAGATATATTAGGCTTTCTGGTTAGAAGTATCACTTACCATATTGGTCATCTTAATTGGAATTAATTTCGAAGAAGCAAATCATTTTGGAAGGCAAGCTTATTTGGAAAGAATTTAGTTATGGAAACCAAGATCATGATTGTATGGGCAAACATGATTGACGGGCTTTCATCTCAATCTTCAAACGACTCGAGATCTCCTTGATTGATTCTGTCCAACGAGTTGATTGGAAGAATTCCTCTGGAAAGTGCCAACGGTCGACAAGGCATGGAGGAGTATTTAAGGCGATTTTTCAAGTCATTCGAAGAAAGCATGAAAAAACAATCCAAAGTCTGAAGCTTTCAATTCTCTTGTCATTCATCTTTTAGTTGTTAAAATTGTATTCGAAAGTGAGAAACTCTAGAGAGTGATCTTGTGAGAATAGTAGAGACACCTCATTGAAAAGTCGAGATCACAATGCTGTAACATTCTCTTTCGATTCATAGTGGAATCTAGCCAAAAGGCTGTTAGCGTGTGAGAGTGGACGTAGGCTTGATCTAAGCCGAACCACTATAAATCTTGTGTTTATTTTTTTCTTCCCTAAACTCATTTACTTTATTTTTGTGTTTATTTTTTTCTTCCCTAAACTCCTTTACTTTATTTGTTACGATTTACTTATGTGCTTTGACATTGTTGTTAAAGTTTGAATTCTTCTGCAAAGTTTGTAGCCAATCAGACTCAGTTTAAAAGTAAAGCATTTTTACTGTATTTCACAAAAATCTAGTTTCAGAACTGCAGTTCCCGTTTTAAGTTTCCTTACATCCATCCCATAGTAACCAGGGTTCGCTCAAGGTGCTATAAAATCTTCATTTAGTTGAAGCAATTCTTCTGCAGTACAAGAAAAATTCTAGTTTCAATGTTGTTGTTTATTAGAAATGTGGGATACAAGGAGAAGTACCAAAGTTTGCTATGTGGTCAGCCTTTAAAACAAAATCAAAGAACCCAAAAAACAGAGCGGTTCAACAAGTAACTACCTAAAACGCCTCACAGAAAACTCAGAGACAATATAATGAGCGTGACATACCCAAAAGCTTGTCGTGTGCTCTTCCCTTTCTTTGCGATTGATTGGAACGAAAAAAGTGCATCTTGGCCTACTAAGTGACTACTTTTTGAACTGATCACCAAATTTCTATAAGAAGCTTTAGTGGTAGCTCCAGGTAGAGTTGAAAATGAAGAATTTGTTGGTGCTTTGAGCTCTGGTCCTGTGAAGCTTTCGTTTTCAATCATGAGGGACTCATCTTTGACGTACCATGACATCTTCAACACATAGTATTTCAAATAAATCCTTGGATCCCCAATACCAACTCAGCTTGGCAAAGTGAGAGAAATCTCCTTTCACCTAGGTCATAGAGTCTTGCATAAACTGTAGCCTTTCTTCTATCTTGGCAATCCATTTATTGTTTTCTTCTTCCTTTTTGAGCCACAATTGCTTCAATTAAGGGATTCAGTTCAATCACCATGGGCGAGCGATAATGACCTGCTTCCATTATCCTCTTTAGGAAGGTATTGCCTCTATTGACATATAAGAGCTTTTTATAATATTTTTCAAGAAAGTTCAATCTTAAAGCGGGTGAAAATTTCATCTGAATTTGCCTACCCCCTATGTTTTTATGCTGAGGTTTCTCAAAGCAGCTCATTTAGACAAAAAGGTATGCAACACCTCATGAATGAGTGAGATCAAACTAGCATGTAGGATAATCTCATTCCTTCTACTATTGTGAAGAGCTTCAGACATTTCAAAATGTAGAAGTAAGTTGATTTCAGATTGCCGATGTCCCTATTAACCTATTTGGATATGGCGGAAACTTAAGTGTCCACATCCTGCAAAATCTTGCTTATGTTGCCCTAGTATAATTTCATTAAGCGCTAAACGTGCTAATGCTTGTCATTGCCTTGGTCACTTCTACCTGCTCAAACACTTAGCATGTTATCTTGCTAAGCTATGCTTAGAGGGAATATAAGGGTTTAGAGTGGAAGCCTTCACCACTATCTACATCAGCTTTGTATGTTGCAAGGTGTACACTAAAGGTGACTCCAGGTTCAACTCCACTGCTCGTCAAACATGTGCGCTATGAAGTGTCCAAAATTAGGCATAGATCTTTTGAGATCATTCTCTTGTGAACTTCTTACTCTGTAGTCAGTTTTAACAAGCTCAATATTGACAAGGTGTACCTTCACCTTTGGTTTGGAGATTTAAACTCATCATTGTCTCTATTTATTTTCATATTATCAATTACTTTCCCCTTCAATTGGCTGACAGGGAAGTCTGCATTGCTGTACATTTTGTAGTCGCGACTTGTTTTAGTTTTGTTAGTAAAGTAGATAGTACATAAAGGGTGTGAATCTCTGCCTTTTTCCTTCTAAGGCTGGCTTGTGCGCCACCGCTACCACTGCTAATGCCGCCACTAACAGGGTTCAATTGTGTCCTCAGGGGGCCTTTGAATTGTCTGTGGATTTGAATTTCGATATATGTATAACATGCTGAGCATTTGGACCGCTTCAACAATTGATGACAGTGGTGGAAACACAATAGATATAAGATCAATGTATTGATCTTCAGGTTAACGTCCCTGTCAAACATTGATTGTTGCGTTTGATCCTTTCGCAACACCTTGGAATCTCGCTATGAACATGGCGAACCAATTGAGTTCCTATATGGCTTTGTCAAAATTGTGAAATTGATGTTGCCTTGCAATCTGACCATGTAGGCCTTTTTTTAATTCAAAATTGCGGTTCATGTTCTTGCTGCAATTACAAGAGCGAAAGATTTTGATATCGAGAGTGCATTTGCTGTACCAAAAATGAATAATTTGTAAAACTAATTGCTTGTATAGCTTATAAAAATATTTTCATTATCTACATAAATACTTGGACATAAATATTATTGACTCTATAGAAATGGTCTATGTGAGACTATCCCTTAGTCTATACTTCATGAAACAAGGATAAAATTTTAATTCTTCCAAAGTGGTATCTCGCTTATGGCTTGTGGTACCCCTCGATGGCCCCCGAACCGTTAGGGTCGCCATAGTTCGATTACCATTCTTTTGCTTGACCTGAAGGTCTATCAATCCTGGGGGTTTACATCTTTTAGATCGGTCCCCACGCAACTTATATGGCGGAAGCACATCCATTAACTCCCTTCCCTATATTCAGAAAACGATGCACACCAACTAAAACATTTATAGGTAAAAGCCGAACACTTTTATTTACTTAAATCAGATGGACATCATTCATCGGTACATCAAAATGTCATAGTCTTCTATACTCGGCTATACTTCAAAAGATGACCTACATCCCCTCCAACGGTCATATACTTAAAGTCCATCGATCAATGTCGACGTCCAAAAGTTTCTTCCTTTGCTATCCTCCTCCTCGCAATCATATCCAAACACTTGATCCATCTACCGGTGGCAGTGGCAACGGAGGTATCTTATATAGTCTGAAATGTTATTCCCCAAACGGGGTGAGTACAACCACTCAACAGTAAAGATCTACCAAACTACACAATGTGTCAAACAGAACAATCAAGGTATCATAAATAAAACACATATCATTCATTAATTCGAGCATACCTCACCTTATAGCTGTGCATATACCATCATGCATATATCATCATCAAGCAGCTATGCATATATCACCAAACGACGTGCATATACCACCATGCACTTGTATTTATATCATCAAGCAGCGATGCATATATCACCATGCAACGTGCATATACCACCATGCACTCATATTATCCATGCTATCAAGCATACATCACCATGCAGTCGTGCATATATTACCATGCAGTCATGCATATCTTGCCATGCCATCGTGCATATATCACCATGATTCATATCATCCATGCTATCAAGCATACATCACCATGCGGTCGTGCACATATTACCATGTAGTCATGCATATCTTGCCATGCCATCGTGCATATATCACCGTGATTCGTATCATCCATGCTATCAAGCATACATCACTATGAGATCCATTCAAGCCTTCATGATCGCATTCTCAATGTCAAATAGCATCAATTTATTTTCATAAGTAGATCATGCATCATGCCATATGCATACACCCATGCACATGATTCACTTTCAATTCTTATCTTTCACAAGGATCTCATCAGTTTTTCTTTACAGGGATCAATGTTTGCATCCCACAATTTATCACTCGCATCCAACCTGGCATCGCGAGGAGCCTCCGGCACACACCTCCGGGCATCTTGTACCTCAACTAGCATCATGAGGAATCCCCCCGGCACACACCTCCAAGGCTTCCGGGATTACGTACCGACATACCACCAGGCATTCCCCTTGGAATTATGTACCGTATACTACCGGGCATCTCAAAACTCCCGAGGACATCCGGGACACACACTCCGGGCATCCGGCACCCCCACATTCTGGGCATCCGGACACTCCTAGGGCATTGTCGGCTCACACCTCCGACAGTCTCGTCATTTTCTCAATTTTATTTTCACACATGTATGTCAAATTCAACATGGCATTTGATGCAATAATGTCAAATATCTCAACCAACTTTTCATGCCATATAACATGCCATATGTCATCACATATGTAGCCAAATCAACCACTCAAAGTATTACATCACAAGGATAATTTCATTTATTTCTCAAAACACATCAATGCTTCGGATAAATCAGAATACATTCTCCTAATTGAAATTTTAGAAAAAATTAATAAATGGTATTAATAAATTCTGAAAATTTGACACCTTATAGACAAGACCTAAAGGCAGATATCTCATGAATAACACCATACCAAAATAATTTCACACAAAATGGTAAGGTCCATACATCACAGTTTTTCAAACTTCAATATTTCAGCTTGCACAGTTTCGAGAGTAATTTAATATAAATATCTAAATGAACTCAAAAAATTCTGAAATTTTGACATGTTATAGAAAAGTTCTAGAGTTAAATATCTCGTGAAGAAATCGAAACCCAAATCGTTCTAGGTTGATAGATATAGACGATTATTACCCCCTGTTCTCGGTGTCATCTTTTCCAGATTAGCATCATTTCAAAAGAAACTCATTTCACCGACCTACATGTGTTCATCTCTTCTGAATTTTTAGTATATTATCTCAAGGTATTACCTATAACTTTCATTAAAGACACATGAACAGATTTTAACTGTATGATTTTATAAAAATCACGAAATCATACTGGGTCGAGGTAACGTTTTTCCCAGATCCAGCTTCTTCAAAGGACAACGATTTCACCGACCTATCTTTGTTCATTTCCTCTAAAATTTTGATATGTGCTACCTCAAGAAGTATAATACAACTTTCATTCAGAGATTAAAGTGAGATTTCTACAAGAAGGTTACTTTACGGACCACGAAATCTCTAAAGGTCAGTACAGCGAATTCCAGATCTAACTCCTCCAAAGAAAAATCATTTCCCTAACCAATACTTGTTAGTTTTGCTTCAAATTTTCGTATGTTGTTCTTTGAGGTGTTCTCTACAACTTTCATGAAGAGGTCGAAACAAGATTCCAACTAAAAAGTAATATGCAACACACAAACTCACGGAAAGTCGGACTGGTCTTTCCGAAATCAGCATGCATGACCAACGAATCTCTCTTCAAAGCTCCGAAATCTCATCCCATCTACCACAACCAAGACTTACCATCTAATACACATACACACAGCAGCAAAGAGTAGGTTTTAGGACTCTGCTTGCCTCTAATCGAAAGAAAACACAGCAAGACAACGGCGGGGCAAGGCGGCGAACGAACGGCGGCAGCTCGGCACGGGCGGAAGACGGTCCTCCTCTTCCCCCTCACGGCCCATACTCGCGTGTGCCTGCTTCCCTTGCTCAAACTCTCCCTCTCACTCACTCAAAATTCTATTCGGTGATTCTCTTTCCCTTACCCGAGCACTCTCTTTCATTCTCCCTTTTATTTGCTTAATAGACTAGTAATTATTGGATTTTGCATGCAAGTGACAAGTGGCCCCAAGGATGAAGACACTTTGCACGTCCATGCAATGGGTGTGCCTCCACTTGTCCGGTTCCTCTCTCCCCCCCATTCGGTTGACAGCCCAATGGGCTTTATGGGCCGCCCCTCTTGGCCCACTTTAGGCCGACACTCTTGGGCCTAAAGCCCAAACTTAAATGGCCCAAGTTTATTTTTAATAGTACATCTTAATCCTCATTTAAATAAATACCTAATTGCATAATAAAATGGCCAAAAGATTTTGTGACATTAATCCATAAAATCAAATATATAAACTGCATAGTCAAGAACAAAGTCTTCTTTATCAAATTGTCCTATAGCACGAACCTTGATCATCCATTAACATAAGATATATTTCTACCCAAATAATTCTCCATTAAAATACTCGGCATTAATCTATTAAAATTCTTTGGTCTAAAGGCCATAACATAAATCAATAACACTTCCATCACCTTTTCATAGGTCGTAATGCATCTAGAGGTTGCCATGAAATTTTGGGATGCCACATGGCTCAGGTCCCCATGAAAGAAGACCTTCTTTGCCTTCCACCTAAGCTACAAGCCAATCCCATGGAACAATAATACTTCACGGGGTCTTTCCGTCCGGTGTAGGTAGTCCGCATCTTCATAGACATGTCTATTTCACCGAGTTTCTTCCCTAGATAGTGCCCAGCTCATTAAGCCTTATAAAGGCAGAGAAGAAAATTACTTTTTTTTTTATTATTGTTTGGGACAATGATAATACCTATGATTGCATATGACATTCATAAAGCAGTTGATCTTGATGCTAACCTTACACCTCAAGTTGTCACAAGGCAGAAGAAAGTGGTAGTATATGGGGGATAGAACTTGATTGATCCATTTGTTGACATGCTTTTTAGCCTCTAGCCAATAAAAACCACCTTTTGCGTTTTGCCAATAAAACCCTAAATTATCACATGGGAAAAAAAGGACATGGTGAAGTTGCTATTTCAATATTCACTTTTAGTTGAGAAAATTCGTCCATGCTATGCACCAAAATCTAGTTTCAACAACTGCAATTCCCCTTTTAACTTTCCTTACGTCCATCTCATTCATAGTAAGTAAAGGTTTGGTCAAGATGCTATTACACCTCATATTTTGAAGTAAATTTGACCACATGTATCAGTTTAAACTTTTTTTGTAACATGAAAATTAATTTAGGATAAATGTTGCACGGGCAACTAGTTCAAAAATGTTTGTGATCTATTAAAATAACAATTTATTTACTAAACGAGGATCATTCTAGCACTTTTAACATTCAAATACAAATACTGAAAAACCACTTGACTTGTCTCAATACTTGACAAGAAGCATTTTCAAAAAAGTTCATGATTATATGTTGAATGGGAAATGGAATTTTCCGCTAGTCCAAGGAATCTTACCGAAAGATTTAATTCATAGAAGTTGGGCTATCAAACTACCGATAGCCTTTGATGGGAAAGATATTCTATTGTGGAAAGGTAATAGAAGTGAATTTTTCTCTGCTAAGTCAGCATGTGAAATTATCAAAGGGATCAATAATCAAGAAACTGATAGGATATGGCCCCGTTTATGGAAGTGGGGAGGACCTCAACATATTCGAACCTTCCTTTGGCTAGCGGCACATAAACATTTATTAACAAATGAATTGAGAATGTCTCACGATTTGGGAGCTAATCCTTACTGCTTGCACTGTGAATCTTCGATGGAAACAATGTTGCATGTTTTGTGAGATTGTCCAGTTATTCTGAACATGTGGGTTGATCTCGTCCCACCACATTGTCTCGAAGAGTTCTTCCCAATGAATTTGTGTCAAGGGTTCAAATGCAACGTGACTAACTACAGGAGATTTAATTCCCACTTTGATTGGAGTGCTATTTTTGTTATGAGTATATGGCTATTTTGACAATGGCAAAACAAGTCATTGTTCCAGCCTCCAGGAAAGCTTTGTTTTTCCTTGGAATTCTATACAAGTAATCCAAACACACACGAAAGAAATTGCGACATCTTAATTTTCAGCCCTATTTTTTATGAAACGAAATGGGCTTTTTATCAGCGCACCTATAGTCTTTTTTTCTGAGCCGATCACTCATGAGATAACTAATCTATCACGTGAAGCCGTTAAGGAATCTAAACGCAACAGACTTGAGAATTCAATCAGAAATTAACTGCTCAACTATGCTAATCTACAAGGGTCAATATGGCACCATTAAAATCGATTACAGACTGGAGATAGGTCGATTTGATAGAGGCTTGTAATTAAAGTGTGGGTGATTCCATCTAATTGCAAAATTTGCGTCGAACGGCACCAAACCGATTTTTCTATCGATTTTGTACCCTATGCCCGTAATTGAAATCTTGAGATTTTCACGACAATAGAGAGTCTCCTATGAGTCGAAGATGCACAATGTGGATCGAAAATAATCGACCATGGGTCAATTGCCCTAAAAAATTCCTAAAAGCTACTTGGTAGGTTAGGTCACGCTAAAATCGTCCGGTTAAAATTAACCATGAAATTGAACCTGGTATCAGGAATCGAAAGTTTTGTCATGTAACGATTTATTTTAGGAATGTTGACTCATCCTTTGAAGAATTTTAAGTGAGCCCGAATTTTTCGGTGAAAAAACAAAATTGGGCGATTTTAAACCGGGAAATTCGGATGGCCATTTTTGTGTGCATTTTTGGCTTTCAAGTCAGTTCAATTGGTGAGGAAAATTGTGGAATTAAGTGTGGGCTTCCTCCTCAGCATTATGGCGATTTAATTGAAGTCATTTGGATTGAAACTAAATTGAATGGAAGGTGAAGTTCTTGAAATTCGTAGGCTGAGGGGGTTGCAACTTTTGGGGCATCATTTCAGGCTTGTTAGAGAAGTCTTGCAGGGGAAATGGCTACTGGATAAGGGTTGTGGACTTTGGGGGCCATCAGTCAAGTGTTTTGGGATATTTTGGGGGAGCATTGAAGCCTCTTGTCCCCCTTCCAACTGCAGCCTCTTCTTCTTCTTCTTCCTCAGCTTCTTCTTCTTCTCCATCTTAGAAGAAATCTCTATTTCCAAAGCAAGAGAACTAGCCAAGCCTGCCGCAGCAACCCGCCGAAGCCATAGCAGCCCACTGGTGTCGTTGTCTCCACACTCGCGAGCGCCCGAGCCCCCGCGTCCCTATGCCCAAGCCGTGTCCGACTCGCATCTATTGCGTCCTGCAAGCCGCCAAGCCTGGCCACCGTCCTTACTTGACTGCTAGTTCGCCTTTGCCATTCGAGCAGCCCGAGCCACCGTCATCTACCCTTGCTTGCACCGCCATTTCGCCATGCCCATTCCTACGCTAGCCAAGCCCCTTGACTACCTTCGGTCTAGCTTCTTCAGCCCAGCTCAAAACCGAAGTTTTGACATGGTGCTAAGACTTCGTGGGCAGTTTTTGGGCCTTTTCAGACCTCCTCGGGTGTCACTGTAGGCTCGAGTCTCGCTCGCCTCCGCGTCGCCATCGCCGTGAACTCATCGGCTCGCTAATCCGGTGAGTTTACTCTCTAAACTCTACTTAGGGAGTTAATCATGCTTAGAGGGGGTTTAGTTTAGGCTAAGATTGGATTAGGAGGAATGGTTAGTGTTTTTAGTCATTTAGTTAGTTGATTAGATCAATTAGGTGGTTAGATTAGTTTAGTTAAGGGTTAATTATATCATGTAATTTAATTAGCTTGGTACATTATTTAGATAGATCCAATTAGGTGGTTAGATTAGTGTATATAGCTTAATTAGGCATTTTTAATTATTTTGTAATTTATTTAATTATTTAATATTTTCTGAAATTTATATCGGGATAGTCGGTTGTTAGAATTTTATACTGATTGTCGTGGTATAGTTGGTTTGTGCAATTGAGTGTTAAATTGTGCAATTCAATGATGATTGTTGATTTTTAGTTATTATTTCAAAAAATGTGGAATTTTGGTATTTAATTAGAAAAATACCGGGTGTCGATTTTTATGCCAAAAATGTTTTTATTTACTATATCAAATAGTGGGGTTTTTTTTTTTTTTTTAAAGAGAGGACATCACTTTTTATGGTTCGATCTGATCGTGTACCCACGCACATTTATTTTACCGGGTGTTTTTAATACGAAAAAAATAGGCCAAGCCATTATTTTAATTGAGGCATTTGAGTGCAATACACGATATCCTTGGTCGGGATTGGATGTACGTGTTATCATTATGAGAACCTGTTGTGAAAGTTTACGTTGGATGATGCTCCTATAAGGAATGCCCTTGTCAACGGATGTCAGATCGTAGTAGAGGCTGGACCGATGCTCTTTCAGAAATACCGTCCAGAGGTAGACATTGCTATGCTCGATGGGGCAAGACGATGCTCGATTATGTCGGAAGACCACTAACTGTTGAGTTGGCCATGCCCAAGGGGCCGTAATCAATTAGAACGCGTGAATGATTGAGATCAACGCGTCTGATTATGAGACAAAATTGTGTGGCACGAAATTGGACGTGTCATAACGATTTGGCCTTATAACGGGACCCTATTATTGTTTGAGATATAAGTTGAGGCGTTCCAATTGTTGAGTGCGATTACTACCTATATATGTTATATGAGCTGTACTAACGTGCAGGAAGATGCAGAGGTGAGATTAGTCTTCTGGGATGTGTGATTAGGCTGCCTCTAGGTGTATTACTTTCCTAATCGAGGTTTAGGGCATGAACTCGTTGAGACATTGTCTCACCGCGTCGTGGGTTACATTTTATAGGTCCTTAGATGGAGGAGCGTCACATACAATATGAGGTTTCACAAATGATGGATTTTGAGCATACCTTCCTCCCTATTCCCAAGACTTCCTGGACTTGGGAGTACTTGGGAGTTAGTTGAGTCCATGGTATGGATCAACGAGGGCCTACCTCAGTTGGTACCTCATCGATTTGTAGCATGGTTCATTGGCTTCCGTCAAGGGGGTCGAGAGGGTCCCTTATAGGGTTCCAATGGGCCTCTCATTGGGACTAGGGAGTGTGAGGCAGCGCATCCTATGGATCTCGACACTCCTGATGGAGTTGAGGTGGACTCGGAGCCCTCTAAGCCGTTCGAGCCTATGGATGAGGAGTCTAGTGCCTATATGGCCTATTAGCTCTTCTTTTTGGAGTTAGGCCTTTGTATATGGACCAATTTTGTGTATAGATTTGATGTGTTTATAAAGTATGTTTGGTTTGATTTGGTTGTCCTGCTTTTTTATCACATGTTAATTATTGTTTGAAGATTGTTTATTTCGCTTTCGCATGTGCAAAATCGATTGGGTCGGCGAAGCATCCTGGGAACATCACAATTTGATCGACCACCAAGGGATTTGCGGAAGCAATGCACACCAACTAAAACTTTAAAGTCTATTACTCTGATACCAGTGCAGTTAGATCGGTCCCAGCGCAGTTCATATCTAAATTTTGGTGTATCGATTGATTGATGTATATCAATCTTCTGTTGGATTCGTTAGAGTCGCCACAGATCATGTCCTTTCTCTTTACCTTAAAGTCTATTACTCTGATACCATAAAAATTTGATAAATTCATAAATCCTGGGGGTTTATATCATTTAGATTGGTCCCAACGCAGTTCATATAGTGGAAGCAAAATCCAACATCTCCCTATTCCAAATTCAGAAACAATGCACACCAACTAAAACTTTTATAAGATAAAGTCGAACACTTTTATTTACATAAGCTTGATAGACATCATTAGTCGGTACACCAAAATTTGCCTTGGTTTTCTATACCCGGCTACATACTCAAAAGATAACTGACTCCCTTTTTCTTTTCTTTCAAAATAGTCATATACATAAGTCTATCAGTCAGTGTCGACGGTCCAAAAATGCTTCATCTGCTAACCGTCACTCTTGGTCACACCCAGCCCGGTCTGTCAGCTGGCGGCGACAATAGCATCCCCAGCATGATCCCACCACGGCAAACGTGCACAGACAGAAACTCCTGAATAACTAGGCCGGCGGGCGAACCAATGTCATACATGACCAGAACCCGCACTCGAATAAAAACCAACCTTCGTATCTTGAGGTGATGATGCTCCGTAAACTCACACTCAACATCGGCTGGTATACCATAGAATGTGCCAGGGGTGGCTGGTAGCAGAGACATATCTCCTAGTCTGAAATGTTAGTCCCCAAACGGTGTGAGTACAACAACTCAGTAGTAAAAGATTCATTAAGCTATATCACACAGTATCATCAATATCCAGATTCACGCAAGATAGACAAAAATAGGTAGTTAAAGGATAGGCATGCATCAAAATCATGAAATTCTTCAATGCAATGGCAAATCCAGTTTCAAAGGATCAAAATACATCATGTCCAGTTACACAAGTCCTAATCATAAGGCCAAACTGTAATGACACGTCCCATTTCATGCCATACAATTTAGTCCCATAACCAGACCACAGTCAGACTTAATATAATCATCAGATTTAATCATTCAAACGGTTTTACCCCCTAGAGGACCAATGTTTGCGTCCTTCTAGGATTTCGCATCCACCCTGGCATTGCAAAAGCCTCCAGCATTCAGCCACTTAGGGCCACCTGGCATCTAGAGTGTATCACACCTCCAGGCATCTTGTACCCCACCTAGCATCACAAGGAATACCTTCGAGGCTCACCATGAGAATGGTTATGCCGGCCCTCCGGATTTACATATCGACTAGCATACAACCGGACATCCCGAAGCTCCCGAGGAAAAACCTCCAGCATTCAGCCACTTAGGGCCACTAGGCATCCACAAGGCATCGACTTATTCGATCCTTTGGGCATCCCGACTCCCGGGGCATTGTTGACCCAAGGATCCAACGGCAACAATTAACATCTTAATTCCCAAAAATACTTTCAAATGCAATGACAAGATGTCCCAAGAATCCTTCATCAAATCTCAATATTGCATAATATGCCAATTCCAATATCATCATGTCAAATAGCAATTTAAGATGCATTCACCTCTGGGACAAATTGAGCAAATTTGGAACAAAATAGCTCAAACATCACAATGTGTGGTTTTAGTAATAATTTATGAATAAACCCTAAATGAACATAGAAAATTCTGAAATTTTGGTATGTTATATATGAGACCTAAAGGAAGAAATTTCCTGAAGGACACTAATTCAGATTCGTTGTTTAAAAAGAGTACTAGTTTGCTGTTTCCTTAAAAATTCTGCAGTAACCTTCAGGTTCAGTACCTACAGAAGGAAATTCATTTCACCACTTAAATATTGTCCGTTTGTTTTCAAATTTTGATATGTTATTTCTAAGGATGTGCCCTACCACTTTCGTTGAGGGTTTGAAGTCCAATTCTATGTATAAAATTACAGAAAAATTGTGGAATCATCAAAGGTCAAGCTGTTCTCTACAAAACAGAGTACTGATTTCAATATATTCACTTCTATCCTCATGTTTTACATTCATATGGCTATATTTAGATGTCTAACTTAATCTAATGGGTGTTCTATTATGTAAAATGGTTCATTTTCTTATCTTCACCATTATAAATTAGAGCGATACAATTAAAAAGACTTTCTATCTAAATTTCTCTAAAACAGATTCGGTACATACGGTTTTCTTCATTTCTAATTGAATCAAACCATGTGTTTCTCTACCAATCTATCTTACAACACTTCAAGTCTCTTCCACAGCATCTAAGAACACTTTCAGCAAGTTCTTATTAACAAAGAAACTGTCCACGGCTCAGCTCAAAGCATATATTCATCCCTAAGCTCACTCATCTCAACATATACCACATCTTTCCACTCGGCAACCATTTCCTCACCTTGCTAAATCAACACAACCATCTTTCACTAAATTTTCGAGACAGGCACGACTCAAAAGCAACATGCAATGATATCTAACATCAATCTAGTTCCCATCGAGCTCAATCCAACATAGCACAGCAACAATACATTTAGTCATCCACATGCAGCTCCCAATTCTGCATTTTCTCACATCTACCAGCATTTCACAGATAATTGCAGCATGCAAAGACATAGATTAATGAACTTCCACTTGCCTTAAGCTCTTTTACTCAGTTGCAAACAAAAATAAGGGCTCGGGGGGTCGCAGCTTGGCTCAACAGCGACGAAGACCAGCGGCGTCGATGGCGGCAGCTTGATCACGAGCACGGGCAGAGGGCGGCCTTCCTTCTCTGCCCTCACTAGCTCGGACCGCTCGCTGCTCACTCTCACTCTCTCTCTCTCTCACTCTCTCTCACTTGCTCGCCCGCTCACTCTCGGTCTCTCTTTCACTTGCTCAATTCTGAATGCTTTTGTTTCTTTGATTAATTGATTAGTGAACTTTTGCATGCAGGTTAATAGGTGACTTTAAGGGAGAGACAGGTGGAGAGTGGCGTGGCAGCAATGGCCCCCACCCCCTTTCTGGTTTCCCCTCCTCTTAGTCGACAATTAAGGGGGTTCTTGGGCTTTTTGGGCCTTAAAATTGTGGCCAAAAGATCCAAATTAAATGGCCCATAATCTTCAGATATAAGCTCATAATCTTCATTTATAAGCCCATAATTTCTGCACAAATATGAAGCATTTCGGTTTTCATAGAAACCAACTATTATTCCCTTAATCAATTTGCTTCATGTAGAAGTACATGACCCAATTCCATCAATCGATCGAAGTACAAAGATTTTCTCTTGTTGCACAATTGATGGGTCCAATAGATAAAAGAAAACATGGCCGTTGCATAATTGAGGGTCGTTGGAATTTTCGGATGCCACTGTGTGCACGCTTAAGGTTCGGGGTGTGACATCCCCGCCCGAAGTGATGTCAGAGCTGGTTAGTGTTTGGAGTGATAAGGTGCGATGGGTTTTGGGATAGTTAGTAAGAAAGGCCTTTTTCTAATGCAGATGCACGTGATTGATAATTCTGTGTGGAATTGGAAAGCGGGTTTTGTAGAGAGTTTGCAAGATGAGTGATTAGGAGCAGAGAACTCTTAGGAAGAGGACGATAGGATTTGTTACTTGGGGTAGGACGCCAACAAGCGTCGGTGCCCGAGGAAGAGTGCAGGCATAGACCAATGCAAGTAGGGTAGCACCACCACAAGTTGGTGCTGGTGTAGCAGCACCTGGCGATTCGAGAATCGATGGGATCGTACAGGCACTCGAGACGTTGGGAAACGTGGTAGGGCAGTAGGCCTAAAATCAAGCCACCACCGTCGTCGTTACAGTCGCCACTATTGCTACCAAAGCCACTACTGATGTCACTGCTACTACCGCACCTGCCGAGGTTCCAATTGGGAACATGGTCGCTAAGAGGCCGATGCACAAGCTTGTTGAGTAGTTCCTGAAGTTAAACCCGCCGAAGTTCACAGGGGCAGGTGATCCCAAGGCTGCAACCCTCTGGATCCAGGAGTTGGAGAAGGCATTTGCACCATTGAGGTGCACAAAGGAAGATAAGGTTGTCATTGCAGTATATCAATTGCAGGGCAATGTAAGTACCTAGTGGAGAGCCACCAAAGGCCGAGTATTTCCCGAGGGCGTGGATCCGAAGTGGAACACATTCATTGAGGTGTTTAATGGCAAGTACTTTTCTGACAGTACCTTTGACATCCTGGATTTTCAATCCTATTTTCAATTGAATAAATCGAGCCTTTCATCAATGCACCTATAGTGCTACTCATAGAGCTAATCACTCATGAGATAACTAGATTATCTAGGGAAGTCATTAAGAGATTTTAATGCAATAGACTTGAGGATTCGATCAAAAATTGCCTACTCGACTGTGCTCAAATGCTGAGATCTTTACGACATAGTTAAAAATCGATTAGAGATCAGGGATAGGTCAGTTCGACTAAGATGTGTAGTTAAACGTGAGTGATTCCACTAAATCGCAAAATTCTAGCCAATCGGCACTAGACTAATTTTTCTATCGTTTTGGTACCTTGTGTCCGTATTTGAAACCTCGAAATTTGCATGATCACCGAGAGTAGCTAATGTGTCAAACATGTTCATTGTGGCTCGAAGAAAATCAACTACCGGTCATTTGCACTAAAAAATTAATGAAAGCTACCTAGTAGCCTAGGTCATGCTAAAATCGCACTGGATTGAAATTAATCCCGAATATGAATCCAATTTCAGAAATTGAAAGTTCTCTCATGTCACATGTCATTTTAGAAATGTCAACTCAATCTTCGAAGATTTTTCTGCAAACTGAGATTTTTTTAGAAAAAGTCGAGGTAGGGTCGTTTTTGTCTAGAAAATTCAGAGGATCGTTTTTTATTGCGAAATTGGGATGCAAGTGGGTTATATTAGTGAGAAAAAAATACCAATTTGATCGAGGACTTGACGATTGAATTTTTTAGGGCCAATTGGTGCCGATTCAAGGAGGATTTAGTGTCCAATTTGAGGGAAATGACTTGAAATTCGTAGCCCCCATTGTCCATGACAATTGGACCACCTCAATAGCTTCTTGAGGAAGCCAAGGCTGCTGGAAATTGGTGGTGGAGGACAGCAATGCAAGGTGGGCCAAGTCAAGGGAACCAATTGAGATAAGAGGAGACCAAGGTGGTCCCCCCATCAAAACCGGTCCCCTCTCCTCCTTCATGCCCGTCAACGCCTCCATCTTCCTCCTTCCTCTTGTTGTTTGCAGTCAATAAACCATCGAGGAAAGCCAGCATGCCGTCGAAGACTCGTCAGACTGCTGCTCGCCCACCGTCACTCTCGTCGCGCCTCGCGCCAGCTTTGAACGTGCCTCCGCCATGTGCCCAGGAGGTCCCCTGAGCCGTTCGCAACAACCTCACCGTTGTTGGAGTTGCTAGGACGCCCGCCAAACTACTGATCGTGAACCCACACACGAGTATTTTTATCATGAAAGATATTCTCAGTTGGTGAGAATAAGTATACTATATTAGTCTATAAACTTGATATATTAGCTTTGGGTGAGTAGTATACTTTATTAGCTTAGGATGAGCATCGTAGGTATACTATATCAGTCTACAGGCCTTGATATGTCAGCTTTGGGTGAGCGGTATACTGGTGTGTTATATCTGCCTACGGGCCTTCATATAACAGCTTTCAGTGAGCAGCATACCTTGTCAGCTTCTGGTATACTATATTGGTCTAGGGGTCCTAATATGTTAGCTTTGGGTGAGCAATATACTATATTATTAGCTTTGGATGAGCTATGTTATCTATCTTCAGCTTAGGGTAAGTAGTTCTAGACATAGTCAAACTTTATAGATAGTATTGAGTTGTGCGACCATGTGATGGACCTGTTGTCATGGAATCGACTAGGTCGATTGATCGATGATTCGATCTTTGTGATAAGTCGATGTGATAAAATGATTCCATGAAATTATGAATTATATTGACTTGTAGGGAAGGAACTAAGGCCAAGGTAAGTCCTTTGACTCGTGATTGTGCTTAGGTAGCCCTTGGGGCATATTTTCTTCCTAGTCGAGTCTTAGAGGGTTGAACTTGCTGAGACGTCATCTCACCCTATTATGGGGTAATATTTTCAAGCCCATAGATGGTAGCTCCTCCCAAGAATTTTGGAAAATCGAAGGAAGTCATAGAACATAAGTCTTACATTCCATTTCATGGGGGCCCTAAGGGATGGGAGTATGAACTTGTACGGTCTGTGGTCTGGGTTGATGTGGGTTTATCCCAACAGGTGCCCTATCGGTACAAGTCATGGTATCGTCAAGATCGTAATGGTCAGAGAGAGGCCCCCCTACTGGAATCTGAGATACCTTTGTATGTGATGGAGATCGCTTTTGGGAAAGGCACCACAGATCCTCTAGAAGGTTCAGTCGTAGACGGGATAGACCCTAAGCTTGAAGATTCAGGATCTCCGGTGTATTCTATTATAGGCTCCAGCTAGAGTGTGGAGGGAGATGACGAGGAGGACAAGGACCCGTAGTTGTTTGAAAACCCCCCTTGTTTTGTAGACTTTGACAATGAAGTGACTTGTATTCTACATATATGACTCGGGTTGTTATATGTATATATATAAATGTGGTTGTTGTTTTTAGTTCGAAAATTTATGGCCCTACTTTTTTATCCCATCCTGTTGCTGTCTGGGGATTTAATAATCGTTTCCGCATGCGCATTAAAATGAATGGGTTGGTTGCGTCCTGGGACATCGCTATTATATCGTCCAAGCAGGGATGGGCACGTGCAACGAGGATTGGGACGTGACATCGCCATTTAGTGGTATCAGAGCATGGTCGTTCGAGATTGGAGTGATAAGGTGCAATGGTCTATGGGATAGTTAGTAGGATTGGCCTTTAAATTCATGCTGGTGCATGTCTGTGATAGTAGATTGGTAGAATTGTTTGTTGTTATCGCTTGACTTCTAATTCAGTGTGGAATTGGAAGGCGGGTTTATGTAGAAAGCCCGCAAGATGAGTGATCAGGAGCAAAAGACTCAGGCTAGCGTGAGTGGAGTACCACCACCTCATGTTGGTACTTAGGTAGCAGCCCCAGGTGATCCAAGAACTATTAGGATCATGTAGGCTTTGGATGCGATGAGAGAGATGATGGGGCAACAGGCCCAGAATCAAGCTACCGCCTTTATCGCCGCCGTTGCAACCACTGCTAGTACCGTTGCCAATGCTATTGCTGCTGCCAGACCTGTTGCCGCACCTGTTGCTGCTCCGCCAGGGAACTTGGTCGCTGGGAGACCAATTCATAAACTAGTGAAACAATTTTTGAAATTAAATCAACCAAAGTTTACTAGGGTAGAAGACCCCGAAGCTGCTGCTCTGTGGATCCAAGGACTAGAGAAGGCCTTTGCACTATTAATGTGCACTGAGACTGAAAAGGTAGTTCTTGCAACTTACCAACTGGAGGGAGTCACAAGTACTTGGTGGAGAACCACCCAAGGAGCGATATTTCCTGAAGGTGTAGCCCCGGAGTAGAACGCCTTTGTTGAGGCATTCAACGGCAAATACTTTTCTAAGACTACTAGAAAGATGAAGATGACAGAGTTTTAGCTGCTTCACCAAGGCTCCATGATTGTAGATCAGTATGAGGCGAAGTTCGGTGAACAATCGTAGTATGCTCCTAAACTAGTGGAGAATCCAGTGAACCGTGTTAGGAGATTCCGGGATGGACTTAGGCCAAAATTGAGAAGTCCACTGATTCTGCTCAATTTGAGGAATTACAATGACCTATATGAGCGAGTCCAGATGATCGAGAGAGATCAAAATGAAAGAGCTGCCGCATCTGGATCGCGGTTTGGATCGAGTAGGGAAGGGATCCAACATGGGAAGAGGCCCATGATTGGAGGAAGATTTCAAGTTCCACCTAACAGGAAGGGTGAAGTTGGCAATCTAGACCGAGTCAGGTTAAGTCGTGTCACTTCTGTAGAAGGCGACATGGTACCGCTTCTTACCCTCGGAGGCCTGGTGTTTGTTTTGAATGTGGCCAACCGGGTCACATGGCCAGGGATTGTTCGAGGAGACCAAGAGGACAACCGAAGTTGCCGCCACTGCCATAAAGGGGTCAAATCAAAGCTTACGCACCACAGAACACACCGCAGGGTGAACAAGTTAGACTCCCAGCTCAAGGAATAGTGTATGTCATCACCAGAGGTCAGGCTGAGGACACGCTTAATGTGGTTACAAGTACGGTTTTGCTAAATGACCATGCTACTTATGCATTATTCGACCTTGGCGCAACTCATTCTTTTATTACCGAGCAATTTGTTAAGTTGATAGGATTAAGTCCTGAGTTGCTGGAGTCAGTGGTTAGCATATCTACACCATTGAAGGATAAGGTATTGTCTACATTGGGTTGTTCTGGTTGCAAGTTAGTGATTGGTGAGCGAGAGGGGAAAATAAACTTGTTAGTCCTAGCCATGTATGACTTTGATTTGATAATTTTTATGGATTGGCTTACCAAGCAACGAGCTAAAATGGACTGGTATTGCAAGGTGATTCAGTTTAACCCGCTAGATGGCGAGAGCTTCGAGTTTGTCAAGAATCGAGGAGGACCCTCCAGTTCCCTAATCTCGTCGGAAGAGGCAACCTGTTTGTTATACGGGGGTTGTCAGGGTTACCGGGCAATTGTCATGGATATGAGAGTTGAGGAATTAAAGATTGAACACATCATAGTGGTACAAGAATTTCTAGATGTATTCCTGAAAGAACTGCCAGGATTGTTGCCAGAGAGAGAGATTGAGTTTGTGATTGAGTTAGCACTCAGGACAGAGCTAATTTCTAAGGCCCCTTATCGAATGTTGTTATCGGAATTGAAGGTGCAGATGCTGGAATTATTGGATAAGGCATTCATACGACCTAGTGCATCACCTTAGGGAGCACCAGTTCCGTTTGTAAAGAAGAAGGATGGTTCGTTGCATTTATGCATCGACTATTGCTAACCCAATCAGGTGACAATCAAGAACAAGTGTGACACCCCTCGACGGCCCCCGATCCGATTTGGGTCGCCACAGTTCGCTTACCTTTCACTTTCCTTATTAACATATCACTCTGATACCGTTTCTATTGTAGCGGGTCCATACAACTATGGGGGTTTACATCTTTTATTAACGGTCCCTTGCGCAATTTACATAACGGAAGCATATCCAACAATTCCTTTCCCTACATTCCGAAATTGATGCACACCAACTAAACATTTATAGATAAAAGCCGTACACTTTTGTTTACATAACTTGATGAACATCATTAGTCGATACATCAAAATTGCCACAGTCTTTCTATACTTGGCTATATTTTAAAAGATGACCGACATCTTCTCCCACAATCGTATGCTTAAGGTCCATCAACTAGTGTCGGCGTCCAAAGGTTCCCTCCTTTGCTATCCTTCTCCTCGCGGTCATATCCAACCGCTCAAACCATCTACTAATCTGAAATGTTGGTCCCCAAAAGGGGTGAGTACAACCACTCAGCAGATAGGGAAATCCAATAACAACTCAATGCATCATGCAATCATACATGCATTGCAGGCATTACTTACCTTGAAGCCATGCGCATACTATCATGCATCATCATACCAATTCATAACACATTCATGTGTATCATCATTGTAACATACATGTCATGGCATCATTACATCATACATGACATCATCATCATCGCATCATTTCATCATACATGTCTTCGAGCCATATCATATATCATCATCATTAACATTACCATGCATATCATCATGCATATCGTATCATAGGTGATCATCATATCACATCACATACCATCATCATCATCATCATTATCATGCATATCATCATGCATATCATATCATGGGTGATCATCATATCACATCACATATCATCATCATCATCATCATCATCATGCATATCATCATGCATATCATATCATGGGTGATCATCATATCACATCACATATCATCATCATCATCATCATCATGCATATCATCATGCATATCATATCATGGGTGATCATCATATCACATCACATATCATCATCATCATCATCATCATCATCATTATCATCATCATCATGCATATCATCATCATCATCATCATGCATATCATTCCATGGTTTAATTTCCACTTTTAGCTTTCAATTTGATCACCACATCACCTTTCCTCGATTCATCAATTTCATCTCATATTTTACACTCGCATCCCATGCGAGAAAAACCTCCGGGCATGTATCCAAGATACAACCGGGCATCCGGCCCCCCACATTCCGAGCATCTCGCATCCCAACTAGCATCACGAGGAACCTCCGGGCATGTATCCAAGATACAATCGGACCTCTGGCCTTTACCCTTCTAGCCAGGCATCTCGCACCCAAATCCTAGCATCACGAGGCATTCCCTTTGGGCAAAGACCTCCGACAGGGCTTCCGGAATTATGTACCGACATACCACCAGGCCTCCCCTGGAATTACGTACCGTATACCACCGGGCATCCCGACACTCCCGGGGAATCTCCGGAATTACGCCACTAGGCCACCGAGCATCATCATCCACCACAACCACTTCCTCATTTACCATCATCCACATATACCATTTCTTTATCTCAATTTAACATGGCAATTGGCATGGTATCAAACAAATCACACTTGACATGGAATTCACACTTGCATCTCAATTCATGTGTCATAAACATGCCAAAACTTTATCCCATACACATCTCAATTCAATACATGTACATGGACCATGTCATATGCATACCAAGACTTTATCACATATACATCTCAATCCAATACATGTGCAAAGACCTCATCACACATATGCCACACAAATAGAATTGAATCCATGGCCAAATAAAAATCCATTTTATTTTATTATTATTTTAATATTTTAATATTTTATTTTATTATTTAATATCAATAATTTCCCAAAATTACAAAAATCCAAGAAATTATTAAACAAGCCCATAGGATGATATTTACTTGCAAAATTCATGGCCAATATGAAATTTTTACCAAATTCCACAATTTTCCAAAACATCCTATGATTCTCGGATTTAAACCAAATACACAGTTTCCGAATAAATTCAATTAAAATATCCATTCGGCCTCCAGAAATTACAAAATTTTACAGGGTGATAGCCAAGACATTTTTGTGCATCTTTCATGAAGAACTCTAAGCCAAATTCCTTATATATTATTTTATACAACCCCACGAAACCTCTGGAACCACTACCGCGTCGTCCAGAATACACTTCTCCGAAATTTTTAGATTTCACCCCCTTATTCTCTTTTGTTTCCTCTGAAATTTGAGTATGTTATTTAACAAGGTGTCCTTTACACGTTTCATTAAGAGATCTAGGTCAAATAACCAAAGTATAGTCGTCTTTTAAGTCCTTGAAGTCTCGGGTGTCTCGGAACACACCACCAGAATCAATCATCTCCAAGATCTACCGATTCACTAGGTTATACTTGTTAATTTCTCTTAAAATTTGATTATGTTGTAGTTTAAGGTGTTACCTACAACTTTCATGAAGACAACGAAGTGAGATCTTCAACAGAAATCAACATGCAGACAAGAATCTAGCAAGAGGTCAGTGAAGATTTCGCAGATCTAGGGTCTCCGTATGATAGGACTTTTGACCCCTCAAATCTCCATAGTTTTCAACGAAATTTCTGTATGTCATACTACAAGATGTTAGCTTCAACTTTCATGAAGACACCGAAGCCAAAATCGGACTCCAAACACACATGCAAGCTCGAACAAGCTACTGACTTCCACAAACCGAACAAGAACAGTCACACGGTTTGCAAACAATCAACCCTTTCCTCGGTTTTTCGCACAAATCACACCTAAAATCGAACATGCAACCACCAAAACAAACATGCAAGAGAAGTTACGGAATCCACTTGCCTCTAAGATGAACGAACGGTGACGCACGGTGGACGGACACGGCGCACGGCGGTTCCTCCCTTCCTCTTCCTCTCGGCCGCACCCTCTTCCTCTCTCTCTCGCACGGTTCTCTCCCTCTCCCCCTTTCTCTCTTGGCCGAATGGCTAACCAGCCATTCTCTCTCCTTTCTTGGTGGCTTTTATATTGCATGTGGCCGCCCAAGATGGCCAATGGGGGCAGCCACACCTTGCACAGCCTCCACGCCACTTGGCAGCTCGCATGCAAGGCTTGTGGGCTTGGATTGGGCTGGCAAATGGGCTTGGGCCGGCCACTCTTGGGCCTCCCCTTGGCTGGTCGACAGCCCCCTTTAGTGGGCCTTATTGGGCCGACTAACTTGGCCCATCAAAGGCTTAAGCTATTGGGCCTAAGGCCCAACCCAATTAAAAATCAATTTTACCCCTTTCTTATTCTTTCTTTTAAGAATTAAATTACTAAATTCCACATGGCCAAAGTCTTGTGACACTTTACTTATAGGAATTTAATTAATGAGGTGCCTAGCCAAGCATAGATTATTAATTTATCCCATAGTCCTAATTTCAAAATTCATAAACACAAGCACAATAACACATAACCTCAAGAAGACTAATGGCTAACACATAGACCATAGGTAATTTCATTACCTAATTATAGCCTTTAATTTCTCTAGAGGATGACTTGAATTTTGGGATGCCACAACAAGTATCCACTCCCAAGGATCGACGACTTGTTTGATCAGTTTCAAGGAGCGTCAATATTTTCAAAGATTGACTTGAGGATAGGATATCAAAAGCTAAGGATCTAGAAGGAGGATATCCCAAAGTTAGCATTTCGTACTTGATATGGTCATTATGAGTTCACTGTGATGTCGTTTGGGTTGACGAATGCTCCAGCTGCTTTTATGAACTTGATGAACCATGTATTCAAGGAATATCTGGATCAGTTTGCAATCATGTTCATCGATGATATTCTAGTGCATTCGAGGAGTGCTGAGGGGCACGAGAGATATTTGAGAATAGTGCTCTATACCTTAAGGATTCATCAGTTGTATGCTAAGTTTAGCAAATGCGAGTTTTGGCTCACTTGTGTTGCGTTCCTAGGCCACATGATTTCAGGTGAAGGAATCTCTGTGGACCCGTCCAAGATTGAAGTAATGATCAATTGGCTGAGACCGACTACAGCGACAGAGATCATAAGTTTCCTGGGATTGGCAGGCTACTACAGACGGTTCGTGGAAGGATTTTCAACCTTAGCGTCGCCGTTGACTAGACTCCTAAAGAAAGAAGAAAAATTTGTGTGGACATACAAGTGCGAGTGTAGTTTCCAAGAGCGGAAGCAGAAGCTGATTACTACACTTGTGCTGACGATTCCATTTGGTCCTTGGGGGTACAAGATCTCTAGTGATGCGTTGCTCTGAGGATTAGGTTGCAAGCTGATGCAACATGTTAAGGTTGTTGCATATGCTTCCTGCCAGTTGAGACCTCATGAACTGAACTACCCGACGCATGACTTAGAACTCGTAGCAATTATATTCGCATTGAAGATTTGGAGGCATTACTTGTGTGGGAAAAGATTTCAGATCTTTACGAACAACTAGAGTCTCAAGTACCTATTCTCTCAGAAGGAGTTGAATATGAGATAGTGTCGATGGATGGAACTTTTGAAAGACTACGATTGTGATATTCTATATCACCTAGGAAAGGCAAATAAGGTTGCCGACACTTTGAGCTGAAAGTCTTCAATCGCTTACATGTTGGTTAAGCAGTGGAATCTACTCGAGAGAGCTCAAGATTCAGTTTTCAAATTTGAGGTAGGCCACATTTCTCATTTTAGCCAACAAACCTCGATGTTCAGAAGATACTGATAAGAGAAAAGCTGACTTTCAGATTTCTGATGATGGAACACTGAGTTTTTGCGGACGTTTATGTGTACCTAACGATGAGAAGCTTAGAGAGCATATTTTATCAAAAGCTCATTGTAGTAGTTACAGCATTCACCCTAGAAGTACAAAGATGTATCAGAATCTGCGTCAACACTATTGGTGGCCTGGTATGAAGGCAGACATCGCCAAGCATGTTGCCAAGTGTCTGACGTGTCAGCAGGTCAAAGCTTAGCATTGTAAACTGGGAGGACTTCTGCAACCTCTCGAGATCCTAGAGTGGAAGTAAGAGCACATCACGGCGGATTTCGTGACCGGATTACCAAGGAGTCAGAGAGGTAACGATTCCATTTGGGTAGTAGTCGACAGATTGACAAAGTCGGCTCACTTTATTGCAATGCGAAAGGATCTTGACTTGGATAGGCACACTAAGTTGTACGTGCGCCAAATAGTTCGATTGCATGGAGTGCCGGTTACGGTAACCTTAGATCGAGACCCGAGATACACAGCTGCTTTTTAGAAGAGCTTACAGAGTGCTTTAGGTACGAAGTTGCAGTACAGTACGACATATTATCCTCAGACAAATGGCCAGTTTGAGAGGACAATTCAGACCCTCGAACACATGCTGCAAGCTTATGTACTGGATTTTAAGGGAAGCTCAGAGGAAAAGCTTCATCTCATGGAGTTTGCCTACAACAATAGTTATCAGCAAAGCATCCAGATGACTCCTTTTGAAGCGTTGTACGGCAGAGTGTGCAGAACACTCATGTGTTAGGATGAAGTCGGAGAGAGAAAGATCACAAGCTAGAGTTGGTTTGGTAATTAGTGGATGTAGTCGCAGTGATCAGGAATAGATTAAAGACCGCTCAAAGTCACCAGAAAAGTTACGTAGATAAGCATCGAAGGCTTTTAGAATTTCTAGTTGGTGATCACATTTTTCTGAAAGTGTCGTCAATGAGGAGAACTTCGTGCTTTGGCAGGAAAGGAAAACTGAGCTTGAGATACGTAGGTCCATTTGAGATTCTTGAGAAAATTGGGACCCAGGCATATTGTCTTACATTGCCATCGAGATTGGTGCAAGTGCACGACGTCTTTCACGTGTCGATGTTGAGAAAGTATGAGCCTAACCCGACCCACGTGCTTAATTTCGAGGAATTGGACGTTGACGACCGAGTGTCGTACGTTGAAAGCCCCGTTCAGACCATGGATAGGAAAGAGCAAGTTCTGCATAGAAAGACCATCCCGTTGGTCAAAGTGGTCTGGCAGCACACGGCATTGAAGGAGCAACATGGGAGACTGAAGAGTCGATAAGACAATTGTACCCCCACCCTTTTGCTTAAAGTTTGTAATGTTTTAAATTTCGAGGACGAAATTTTTATAAGAGGGGAAGAGTTGTGATATCCTGAATTTTCAATCTTGTTTTCAATTGAATAAATCGAGCATTTCATCGACGCTCCTATAGTGCGCTTCTCAGAGCTAATCACTCGTGAGATAACTAGACTATCTGGGAAGTCATTAAAAGATTTTAATGCAATAGACTCGAGGATTCAATCAGGAATTGGTTACTCGACCGTGCTCATTGTAGAGATCATTACGGCACAGTTAAAAATCGACTAGAGATTAGGCATAGGTCGGTTCGACTGTGATATGTGGTTAAACGTGAGTGATTCCATTAAATCGCAAAATTCTCACCGATCGGCACTAAATTGATTTTTCTGTCATTTTGGTACCCTGTGTCCATATTTGAAACCTCGAGATTTTCACGACCACCGACAGTCGCCAATGTGTCGAACAAGTTCATTGTGGCTCGAAGAAAATCGACCATGGGTCATTTGCACTAAAATTTCTAAAAGCTACCCGATAGCCTAAGTCACGCTAAAATCACACCGGATTGAAATTAACCGCGAATTTGAATATGATTTTAGAAATTGAAAGTTCGGTCATGTCACAAGTTATTTTAGGAACGTCGACTCAACTTCCGAAGATTTTTTTGCAAGCCGAGACTTTTAGAGAAAAAGTTGAGGTAGGGTCATTTCTGTCCAGAAAATTCAGAGGACCATTTTTTATTGCAAAATTGGGATGAAAGTGAGTTATATTGGTGAGGAAAAATACCAATTTGATCGAGGACTCAATCGTTGAATTTTTTAGGAACAATTGGTGTTGCTTCAACAAGGATTTAGTGTCCAATTTGAGGGAAATCACTTGAAATTCATAGCACCCCTTTCCCATGACAATTAGACCACTTCAATAGCTTCTTGAGGAAGCCAAGGCTACTAAAAATTAGTGGTGGAGGATAGCAATGCAAGGTAGGCCAAGTCAAGGGAACCAATTGAGATAAGAGGAGACCAAGGTGGTCCCCCCATCAAAATTGGTCCCTTCTCCTCCTTCATGCCCATCGACACCTCCATCTTCCCCCTTCCTCTTGCTATTCACAGTTTAGAAACCATCGAGGAAAGCCAGCAAGCCGTCAAAGCCTCGTCAGACCGCCGCTCGCCCACTGTCACGCCCGTCGTGCCTTGCTCTAGCTTCGCGCACGCCTTTGCCGTCTCTGGCCTCAATCCCGTCTCCAACAGCCAATGAACTCTCTTGAGCCGTTCGCAATAGCCCCGCCATCGCTGGAGCTGCTAGGATGCCTGCCAAGTTACCGTGGAGCCGCTGCAGCCCGTTCGCCTCCTTTATCGCCATCTCTGGCTCAACCACACCATCGTCCAGCTTCTTCGGGCCCCTGACCAGATCAGAAGAGTGTGGGTCTCTAGGCTGCTGTTTGGCTGCTTTGGCCCGCTTCTGAACCTCAAAAGGCGGACTCGCTTTGGAATTTATTGCCCCTTGCCGCGTCCTCGTCGTTTTGATCTGAGTGGATCATCGAACAAGTGAGCTTAACTCACTAATCCTTGCTTAGTAAGTTAATAACATTTAAGGGTTGATTTGTCTAGGCTAAGTTTAGTTTAGGTGGATAGTTAGAATAGAATAGTAATTTAATTAAGTTGTTATTGCTTGTTAGGTGGTTAGTTGAGGGTAATTAGAGCCTAGACGAGCTCTAGTATTTATCTAGAATGATTTAGAAATTTTTGCAAACTTGTCTCGGCTTTTAATTAGGCTTTACGGGCCTAAGTTTGTATTTTTAGTATTTAATAATTAATTTCTATAATTAATTAATTAATTTCAGAAATTAGACTGGATAGCCGATGACCGCACTTTTATGCTGATTGCAGTGGTGTGATATGTTTATTTAATTGACTATTATTTTGTGCCAATTGAGTGTGAATTGTGACTGTGGGTAATTAGTGGGACTATTGAAATTAGTGGGATTTTGAAGTGAGGAAAATACTATATTTTGGCTAAGACCGATCGTGTACCCACACATGAATAATTTTATGATTACAAATGGTGACATTCTCAGTTGGTGATAATAAGTATAATATATCAAAGTACGGACTTGATATATCAGCTTTGGGTAAGCAGTATAATTTATGAGCTTAGGGTGAGCATCGTTGGTATACTATATCAGCCTACGAGTCTTGATATGTCAGCTTTGGGTGAGTGGTATATTGGTATGTTATATTTGCCTACTGGCCTTGATATGTCAACTTTGGGTGAGCAGCATACCTTTTCAACTTCATACCTTGTCAACTTCTAGTGAGCATTATTAGTATACTATATCAGCTTGGGGGCCCTAATATGTCGGCTTTAGGTAAGCAGTATACTATATTATCAGCTTTTGGTGGGCTATATTATCTATTTTCAGCTTAGCGTGAGTAGTTCTAGACATGGTCGAACTTGATAGATAGTATTGAGTTGTGTGACCATGTGATGGTCCTAGTGTCATGGAATCGACTAGGTCGGTTGATCGATGATTCGATCTGTTGTGATAAGTCAATGTGATAAAGTGATTCCATGAAATTGTGAATTATATTGACTTGCAGGGAAGGAACTGAGACCAAGGTAAGTCTTCTGACTTGTGATTGTGCTTAAGTAGCCCTTGGGGCGTACTTTCTTTCTAGTCGAGTTTTAGGGGGTTGAACTTGCTAAGGTGTCGTCTCACCCTATTATGGGATAACATTTTCAGGCACATAGATGGTAGCTCATTCCGAGAATTTTGGAAAACCGAAGGAAGTCACAGAACATAAGTCTTACATTCCGTTTCATTGGGACCCTAGGGGATGGGAGTACAAACTCGGACGGTCAGTGGTCTAGGTCAATGCGGGTTTATCCCAACAGGTGCCTTATCAATACAGGTCATAGTACCGTCAAGATCGTAATGGTCAGTCGTAGATTCGATAGACCCTAAGCTTGAAGATCTAACATCTCCGGTGTATTTCACTGTAGGCTCCAGGTGGAGTGTGGAGGGGGATGACAAGGAGGACGAGGAACCTTAGTTGTTTGAAAACCCCCCTTGTTTTGTAGACTTTGTGAATGGAGTGACTTGTATTGTACATACATGACTCGAGTTGTTATATTTATATTTATAAGTGTGCTTGTTGTTTTCAGTTCGAAAATTTATGGCCTACTTTTCTATCTATCTTGTTGTTGTCTGGGGATTTAATAATCGTTTCCGCATGCACATTAAATTGAATGGGTCAGCGATGCATTTTGAGACATCGCTATTATATTAACCAAGCATGGTGGGCACGTGCAATGAGGATCGGCACGTGACAGTGCCAGGGAACAAAAAATGAAGGAATTCCAACGCCTTCGTTAAGGAATGATGTCTGTAGACTAGTACGAGGAAAAGTTTACTGAGCTATCGCAGTATGCCCCGAGACTGGTAAAAAATCCAGAGGAAAGAGCTAGGAGGTTCAGGAATGGCCTCAGACTAGAGCTGAAGAATCTGCTAGTACCGTTCAATCTGAAGGACTACAGTGACTTATATGAACGGGCCCAGTTGATAGAGAGGAACCTAAACGAGTAAGCTGCTGCATCCGGGTAAAGGTTCGGTTCAAACAGAGATAGCAACCGGTTTGGAAATAAACCTATGACCGGGGGAAGGTATCCTATTCCACCTAATAGGAAGGGTGGGATAGGAAAGTCAGCGTCGAGTCAAAATGGCGTGTGTTGCTTTTGCGGAAGATGACATGGATCAGCCCCACGTCATTCTAGGATGGGTGCTTGCTATGGATGTGGCCAGCAGGGTCATCAAGTCAAGGACTGTCCCAAAAGGCCAATGGGATTGCAGTTATCGCCACTGCCATCGATGGGTCCAAAGAGGGGATACACGCCATAGAATGCACTGCAGGGTGGACTGAACTGACCTCTAGCTCAAGGAAGGGTGTATGTTGTCACCCAATGACAGGCCGAGGACTCGCCTGACGAAGTCACAAGTACAGTCTCGCTGAATGACCATACTGCTTATGTTTTATTTGATCCTAGAGCTACTTATTCATTTATAGATGAGCAGTTCATTAAGTTGGTAGGGTTGAGTCTTGAATCATTGGGGTTAGTCGTTAGTATTTCTACACCAGTAAAGGATAAGGTATTGTCTATGATAGGTTGTCCTAATTGCAAGTTGGTTATTGGTGGGCGAGAGGGAAAGATAGATTTGATAGTCCTAACCATGTATGATTTTGATGTGATAATTGGCATGGACTGGCTCACCAAGCAAAGAGCTAAGATGGACTACTTTTGTAAAGCGATTCGGTTTAACCCGTTAGCAGGTGAAAGTTTTGAGTTTATTGGGAGTTGAGGAGGACCATCGATTACCTTAATCTTGTCGCTAGAGGCAAACCGTTTGTTAGATGGAGATTGCCAAGGTTACTTGGCAACTGTCATGGATACGACAGTTGAGGAGCTGAAGATGGAAGATATTTCAGTGGTACAGGAGTTTCCAAATGTGTTTCCAAAGGAATTACCTAGTCTACCCTTGGAAAGGGAGATTGAGTTTGTGATCGTGTTGGCCCTCGAGACAGAGCCAATCTCTAAGTCTCCTTACCGCCTGGCGGTATCAAAATTAAAAGAATTGAAGATGCATATGCAGGAGTTGTTGGATAAGGGATTCATACATCCCAATGCATCACCTTGGGGAGCACCAGTTCAGTTCGTGAAGCAAAAAGATGGTTCGTTGTGTTTTTGCATCAACTATCGACAACTTAATCAGGTGACAATCAAGAACAAGTACCCGCTGCCGATGATCGACGACTTGTTTGGCCAGTTGCAGGGAGCGTCAACATTTTCGAAGATCAACCTGAGGAGAGGGTATCATCAACTGAGGATCAGAAAGGAGGACATAGTGAAAACGGCATTTTGTATGCGGTACGGCCATTACGAGTTCACTGTAATGGCGTTTGGTTTAACCAACGCCCTAGCTGCTTTCATGTATCTAATGAATCGAGTATTCAAGGAGTATTTGGATTAGTTTGTGATCGTTTTCATCAACGATATTCTGGTATACTCGAGAAGTCCAGAGGAACACAAAAGATAATTGAGGACAGTGCTTCAGACTCTGAGAGATCACGGACTGTACACCATTTTCAGCAAGTGCGAGTTTTGGTTAACTTATGTGGCTTTCCTAGGTCACGTGATTTCAGGTGAAGGAATTTCAGTGGACCCAACCAAGATCGAAGCAGTGATCAACTAGCCAAGACCGACGACAGTGACAGAGATCAGAAGTTTCTTGGGATTATTAGGTTGTTACGGACGGTTTGTGGAAGGATTCTCAGCTTTAGCCTCGCCTTTGACTCGACTACTAAAGAAGGAAGAGAAGTTTGTGTGGACAAGCAAGTGCCAACGTAGTTTCCAAGAGCTTAAGCAGAAGCTGACTACCGCACCCGTGCTGACAATTCCATCTGGTCCTGAAGGATACAAGATGTACAGTGATGCGTCATTCAGGGGATTGAGTTACGTGTTCATGCAGCATGGTAGAGTCGTTGCATACACGTCCGGTTAGTTGAGACCTCATGAGTTGAATTACTCGACACATGACTTAGAACTCACAGCGATTATTTTTGCTCTGAAGATTTGGAGACATTACTTGTGCGAAGAAAGGTTCCAGATCTTTACAGATCATCAAAGTCTCAAATATTTATTTTCTCATAAGAAGTTGCATAAGAGATAGCGTCGCTGGATGGAACTTCTCAAGGACTATGATTACGACATTCTATATCATCCTAGAAAGGCTAATAAGGTCACGGATGCATTGAGTTGGAAGTCTTCAATTGCATATATAGTGATTAAGGAGTGGATCTTACTCAAAGGAGCTTGAGATTCGGTTTTCAAATTTGAGGTAGGCCACCCTTCAAATCTTATGGCCACCCTTAGAATTGAATTGAAGCTGCAGATACGGATCAAGATGTTACAGTTGACAGACCCAGAGATCTAGAAGATCCTAGAAGAAGATGCAGAAAAGAGAAAGGCTGATTTTCAGATTTCTGAGGACGGAACACTGAAGTTTTGTAGACGATTGTGTGTACCCAACGATGCAGAGCTTAAGGAAGATATTTTGTCAGAAGCTCATCGTAGCAATTACAACATGCATCCAGGCAGTACGAAGATATATCAAAATCTGCGTCATCACTATTGGTGGAATGGTATGAAGGCGGATATCACCAAGCATGTCGCCAAGTGTTTGACATCTCAGCAAGTGAAGGCACGTTACTATAAGCCGGGAAAACTTCTACAACCTCTTGAGATTCCCGAGTGGAAATAGGAACACATCACAATGGACTTTGTGATGGGATTAACAAGGAGTCAGAGGAGTAACGATTCCATATGAGTTGTGGTTGATAGATTGATGAAGTCTACTCATTTCATCACCGTACAAAAGGACTTTGCATTGGATAGATATGTAGAATTGTACGTGCATCATATAGTTTGTCTGCATGGTTTACAAATGACAATCACCTCTGATCAAGACCCGAAGTTTACCGCAGCCTTCCGGAAAAGTTTACAAACTGCCTTGGGAACGAAGCTATAATACAGTACGACCTATCATCTGCAGGCGGATGACTAGTTTGAGAGGACGATTCAAACCCTCGAGGACATGCTAAGAGCTTGTGTGCTAGACTTCAAAGGAAGCTAGGAGGAACAACTTGATCTAGTTGAGTTCACCTACAACAATAGTTATCAACAGAGTATTCAAATGGCACCGTTTGAAGCGTTCTATGGCAAAGTGTGTAGCACTCTAGTCTGTTGGGATGAAGTCGGAGAATAGAAGATTATAGGCCCATAATTAGTTCAACAATCAGTAGATGCAGTTGCAGTTATCCAAGAAAGATTGAAGACCGCTCAGAGTCGCTAGAAAATAGGGACTTTGGCATATCGTCTTGCATTGCCGTCGAGACTGGTGCAAGTGTATGACGTCTTCCATGTGTCAATGTTGAGAAAGTATGAGCCTGACCAGGCACACGTGCTGAATTTTGAAGAATTAGATATGGACGATAGAGTGTCGTACGTGGAGAGACTAGTTCAGATTGGATCAGAAGGAGCGGGTTTTGTGTACCAAGACGATCTTGTTAGTCAAAGTGGTCTGGTAACACCACGGGACCAAAGGAGCAACCTGGGAAAGTGAAGACTCAACGAGACAACAATACCCCTACCTTTTTGTTTAAGAATTGTAATGGTTTCAATTTTGAAGATGAAATTTTTATAAGAGGGGAAGTGTTGTAACATCCTGATTTTTAGCCCTGTTTTCAACGAAATGAAATGGGTTTTTCATCGATGCACCTATCGTCTTTTTCTCTGAGCTGATAACTCACGAGATAACTAATCTATCAGGTGAAGCCGCTAAGGAATCTAAACGCAACAGACTTGAGAATTTAATCAGAAATTGACTGCTCGACTTGAGAATTAAAATTGATTAGAAATCGAAGATAGGTCGATTCGATAGAAGCATGTAATTAAAGTGTGGGTGATTCCACCAAATTGCAAAATTTGTGTCAAATGACACTAAACCGATTTTTTTGTCGATTCTATACCTTGTGCCTGTAATTGAAATCTAGAGATTTTCACAACAACAGAAACTCGCCTATGAGTCGAAGATGCACAATGTGGATTGAAAATAATCGACCACAGGTCAATTGCGCTAAAAAATTCTTAAAAAGCACCTGATAGGTTAGGTTACGCTAAAATCGCGTCCGGTTGAAATTAACCACGAAATTGAACCCGGTTTCAGGAATTGAAAGTTCTGTCATATCGTGATTTACTTTAGGAACGTCAACTCATCCTTTGAAGAACTTTGGGCGAGCTTAAATTTTTGGCGAAAAATCAAAATTGGGTGATTTTAAAAAAGGAAATTCAGAGGGCCATTTTTGTGTGTATTTTTGTCCTTCAAGTTGGTTCAATTGGTGAGGAAAATTGTGGAATTGAGTGTTGGCTTCCTCTTTAGCATTATGGCCATTTAATTGAAGTCATTTGGAGTGAAATTAAATTGAATGGAAGGTGAAATGATTGAAATTTGTAGGCCAAGGGGGCTGTAACTTTCGGGGCATCATTTCAGGGTTGTGGTAGAAGTCTTGGAGGGGAAATGGTTGCTAGATAAGGGCTATGGACTTTGGGGGTCATCACTCAACTGTTTTGGGATATTTTGGGGGAGCATTGAAGGCTTTTGTCCCCATTCCAGCTGCAATCTCTTCTTCATCTTCTTTGTCAGCTTCTTCTTATCTATCCTAGCATAAATCTCCATTTCTAGAGCAAGAGAACCAGCCAAGCCAGCCGTTGCAACCCACAGAAGCCGCAGCAGCCCGCCGATGTCACCGTTTGCACCCCCGCGAGCGCCCGAGCCCGCATGTCCCCGCGCCCGAGCCGTGTTTGCCTTGCGTCCATTGCATTGTGGCACCCCGAAACACCTTAGGTTGCCACATGCACCTATTGCTACACCTAATGGACACTAGTTACATCTTTTAGTAGAAGCATCGTAGTTCATAGACTTTTTTTTTGCTTTTTAAAACGGTCCCAGCGCGACTCATTAGCGGAAGCAAAATTTAATATCGCCATCTCTCCCTCCAACAATCATGATACAATGCACACCACTAAGTACCATAGGAAAAGATAAAGCCATGCCACTTTTATTTACATATTTTCATGATGGATTTTCTCGGGTCGATACAACAAAAGAAAGCCAAGATTTTCAGCTACACTTGGCCACATCCCAAAAAGATACTACGACCCATAAAGTGATCACGTGACATCCTCCATCAAACAGTGGCGGCTACTCCTAAAAAGAAACATCAGCTCTCTACCCCTCACGCGGCAATCACACCCATCCTGGTGCGTCGGGCGGTGGCGGCGGCAAAATCCCCCTAAACACTCCATCTCGGCAGACATGAATTGACAGAAACTCCTGAATAATAGGGTCCTCAGCTAGGCCTACATCGTACATAACCAGCACTCGCACTCGCACAAATGTCAGTCTAGGGACGAGGACGCAGTTGATCTCCGTACACTCTACCTCTACATCCAATGGGAGGCCATAGAAGGTGCCCAGCGTGACGGTAGGGAGCGGCATCTTTCTAATCTGAAATGTTGATCCTCGAAGGGGTGAGTACAGCCACTCAGCAAGTAAAGGACCAATAAATCACTCAATGCATAATACAATACACTCATCACAATCATAGCATAACACATGTCATTCAAGCATCCATGCACAATTTACCTTGATACCATGCACATGTCATCACACCTCATGTACATACTTCATCATATAGTCATCACCATCCTATCATACACTTACCATCATCATGTCACATGTACCATCATGCCATAGGTGCACATACATCCATGCACTCACACTTACCATCATCATGTCACATGTACCATCATGCCATAGGTGCACATACATCCATGCACTCACAATCATCATGCATCCATGCACATATCATCATCATATCACATGTACCACCATACCATAGGTGCACATACATCCATGCACTCACCATCATCATGCATCCATGAACATATCATCATCATATCACATGTACCATCATGCCATAGGTGCACATACATCCATGCACTCACCATCATCATGCACCCATGCACATATCATTATCATGCCATACATATACCATCATGCATAATTCAATTTCAAATTTCCCAATTTCATCCTTTCATTTTAGGCCGCCACATTTCTCTTTCCCGGGACCAATGTTTGCATCCCACATTTATCACTCGCACCCCACCTGGCAACGCGAGAACCATCCGGCACAATACCTACCGAGCATCCGGCACAATACCTGCCCAGCATCTCGTACCCCAACTGGCATCACGAGGCATCCCTCGGCACAATACCTGCCAAGCTTCCGGCTCCCCCACTCTCCGGGCATCTCGAAACTCCCGAGGATCCTCCGGCATCCGGCCATTTAAGGCCACCGGGCAACCGGACTTACCCTTCTAGCCAGGCATCCCGACACTCCCGGGGCATCGTCGGCTCACACCTCCTACGGCCTTCTCACTTATCTTAATTCACATCTTCAATTATAATTCAATTTTAACATGACATGTGATGTGATGGCAATCAAGATCATTTTCATCCTTTGATTCATATATGCATTTCCAATCAACATCATACATGCAGCAAGACACAATCCTTCATAACAATACAATTCATGGAGTCCATACAATTTAGAATTGTCCATATATCATGCCTTTTTGAAGTTTACTAAATTCCAGCTTGTACCAATTTAGAAAACATTTAAATTAAAAATCCATATGATTCTCAAAAATTATGAAATCACGACATGTGCTAGACAAGACAATAAGGTAACAATTTCATGAAGAACACATGCCCAAAAGAGTTTCACACAAGAAGATATAATTCACACAAATACAGCATGTAATTTCGGATAGAATCAGATTGCGCAAATTTTGAAATATTTCGATTAAAATACTCGAATGACCTCCGAAAATTATGAAATTTTACCAGGTTATAGTAAAAACACTAAAGTAGATTTTTCATGCTGACATCTAGGCCAGATTCGTTCTAGATAATTTTCTATAGACGTCCGAAGCTCCTGTTTCTAGCACCGAAACGTCCAGTTTAGCTATCTCCGAAATATCGAGTTTTCACCTACTTATCCTTCTTCGTTTCCTCTGAAATTTTGATATTTTTGGCGTCAAGAGGTCCCCTAGAACTTTCATTAAGGGATCTAAGTGAAATTTCCAAAGAATAGTCACCATATGGGTCCAAGAAATCTCGGTTGTCCAGTACAGTATTTCCAGATTTGCCGTCTTCAAGAGAAAGTCGATTCACTAGGCTACACATGCTAATTTTACCTTAAATTTGAGTATGTTAGTCTTTAGGATGTTCTCTACACGTTTCGTCAAGAAGTCGAAGGGAAATTCTCGGTAAAAAGCAACATAAAACCCACAAAACTACCAAAATGTCAGTAAAGCAGTTCCAGATCTAGTGTCTTTGTAGGAGGAGGGTTTTTCCCCTTAAAACTCAACCATTTTGTCCCAAATTTCATGATGTTATACTTTTAGATGTTTTATATAACTTTCATGAAGAAGTCGAAGTTAAAATCCAACTTGAAACACGCATGCAAGCCTCCACAAGTTTCTGGGTCAGGCGGTATACACGAAATCAGCAAGCATTTTCAAGAACAAGTCACACTAGCTTCGGTTCCTTACCTCTAAACACCCAACATTCAACACCATTTCAACCACACATGCAAGACACACATGCAAGAGCAGTAAATGGATCCTAACTTGCCTCTAAGATCAAGTGAACAACGGCACACGGACGGCAAACGGGCGACGAACAGACGGCGACGGGCGGACGGCTCCTTCTTCCTCCTCTCTCATCTTCCCCTTCTCTCTCGCAACTCTATCTCTCTCTATCTCTCTCTCTCTCTCTCTCTCTCGCAACTTCCTCTCTCTTGGCTTGGTCGAATCCCTCAACCGGCCACTCTCTCTCTCCCTTTTTGTTTCCCCTAAATTCCATCATTAGCAATCATGAGGTGCCTCCCCAATAGCCAATGCATGAACTACACTTGGCAATTTGGGAGAGACACATGGCCCTCTTCATGCAAAAATGGGCCTTATTCTCGGCTGGGCTTTGGGCCAGCAAATGAGCCGGTCGACAGCCCCTCCTTGGCTCCAATGGGCCGACCATTTGACCCACCAAGAGTCCATGCTACAAGAGTCCATGCTATTGGTCCTAAGGCCCAAACCTAAATAAAAATCAATTTTACCTTTTATTCTTTTAATTCTTTCTTTTGTAGATTCCAAGTTTTTAAATTTCACATGGCCAAAATCTTGTAACATTTTATCTATAGGAATTTAGTCTATGTGGTGCATAGCCAAGAATAGATTATTCTCATTAATTTATCCTATAATACTAATTTCAAAAATTCATGAACACAAGTATATATCACTTAGTCTTAAGAGGAGACTAATGGCTAAAGCATAAACCATAGGTAATTTTATTACCTAATTATGGGCTTTAATACACCTTAGAGCTTGTCTTGAATTTTTTTGGGATGCCACATGCGTCCCGTAAGCCGCAATGCCTGGCCGCTGTCCCTGTTTGACCACCAGCTCGCCTTCGCCATTCCAGCCGCCCAAGCCACCGCCGTCTACCCTTGCTCACACCGCCGTTCCGCAATGCCCGTTCGCACGCCAGCCAAGCCCCTTGGCTCCCTTTGGTCTAGCTTCTTCAGCCCAGCTCAGAACGGAAGTTCTGGCTTGGTGCTGAGACTTCGTTGTGGCACCCCGAAACACCTTAGGTCACCACAGGCACCTATTGCTACACCTAATGGCCACTAGTTACATCTCTTAGTAGAAGCGTCGTAGTTCATAGACTTTTTTTTTTTAAAACAGTCCCAGCGCGACTCATTAGCGTAAGAAAATTTTAATATTGCCATCTCTCCCTCCAACAATCATGATACAATGCACACCACTAAGTACCATAGGAAAAGATAAAGCCATGCCACTTTTATTTACATATTTTCATGATGGATTTTCTCGGGTCGATACAACAAAAGAAAGCCAAGATTTTCAGCTACACTTGGCCACATCCCAAAAAGATACTACGACCCCTAAAGTGATCACGTGACATCCTCCATCAAACAGTGGTGGCTACTCCCAAAAAGAAACATCAGCTCTCTACCCCTCACGCGGCAATCACACCCATCCTGGTGCGTCGGGCGGTGGGGGCGGCAAAGTCCCCCTAAACACTCCATCTCGGCGGACATGAACTGACAGAAACTCCTGAATAACAGGGTCCTCAACTAGGCCTACATCGTACATAACCAGCACTCACACTCGCACAACTGTCAGTCTAGGGATGAGGACACAATCGATCTCCGTACACTCTACCTCTACATCCAATGGGAGGCCATAGAAGGTGCCCCGCGTGACCGTAGGGAGTGGCATCTTTCTAATCTGAAATGTTGGTCCCCGAAGGGGTGAGTACAGCCACTCAGCAAGTAAAGGACCAATAAACCACTCAATGCATAATATGTTACACTCATCACAATCATAGCATAACACATGTCATTCAAGCATCCATGCACAATTTACCTTGATACCATGCACATGTCATCACACCTCACGTACATACATTATCATATAGTCATCACCATCATGTCATACACTTACCATCATCATGTCACATGTACCATCATGCCATAGGTGCACATACATCCATGCACTCACCATCATCATGCATCCATGCACATATCATCATCATATCACATGTACCACCATGCCATAGGTTCACATACATCCATGCACTCACCATCATCATTCATCCATGCACATATCATCATCATATCACATGTACCATCATGCCATAGGTGCACATACATCCATGCACTCACCATCATCATGCATCATTGCACATATCATCATCATGCCATACATATACCATCATGCATAATTCAATTTCAAATTTCCCAATTTCATTTTCATTTTAGGCCACCACATTTCTCTTTCCCGGGACCAATGTTTGCATCCCACATTTATCACTCGCACCCCACTTGGCATCGCGAGAACCATCCGGCACAATACGTGCCGGGCATCCGGCACAATACCTGCCAAGCATCTCGTACCCCGATTGGCATCACGAGGCATCCCTCAGCACAATACTTGCCGAGCTTCCGGCTCCCCCACTCTCTGGGCATCTCGAAACTCCCGAGGACCCTCCGGCATCCGGCCATTTAAGGCCACTGGGCAACCGGCCTTACCCTTCTAGCCAAGCATCCCGACACTCCCGGGGCATCGTCGACTCAAACCTCCGACGGCCTTCTCACTTATCTTAATTCACATCTTCAATTATAATTCAATTTTAACATGACGTGTGATGTGCTGGCAATCAAGATCATTTTCATCCTTTGATTCATATATGCATTTCCAATCATCATCATACATGCAGCAAGACACAATCATTCATAACAATACAATTCATGGAGTCCATACAATTTAGAATTGTCCATATATCATGCCTTTTTGAAGTTTACTAAATTCCAGCTTGTACCATTTTAGAAAACATTTAAATTAAAAATCCATATTATTCTCAAAAATTATGAAATTAGGACATGTGATAGACAAGACAATAAGGTAACAATTTCATGCAGAACACATGCCCAAAAGAGTTTCACACAAGAAGATATAATTCACACAAATACAGCATGTAATTGCGGATAAAATCAGATTACGCATGACCTCTGAAAATTATGAAATTTTACCAGGTTATAGTCAAGACCCTAAAGTAGATTTTTCATGAAGACATCTAGGCCATATTCTTTCTAGATAATTTTCTATAGACGTCCGTAGCTCCTGTTTCTATCACTGAAGCGTCCAGTTTAACTATCTCCGAAATATTGAGTTTTCACCTACTTATGCCTCTTCGTTTCCTCTAAAAGTTTGATATGTTTTGCCTCAAGAGGTCCCCTACAAGTTTCATTAAGGGATCTAAGTGAAATTTCCAAAGAATAGTCACCATATGGGTCCAAGAAGTCTCGGGTGTCCAGTACCGTATTTCCAGATTTACCGTCTTCAAGAGAAAGTCGATTCACTACGCTACACTTGCTCATTTTACCTCAAATTTGAGTATGTTAGTATTTAGGATGTTCTATACAAGTTTCATGAAGAAGTCAAGGGGAAATTCTCGGTAAAAAGCAACACGTAACCCACAAAACTACCAAAAGGTCAGCAAAGCAGTTCCAGATCTAGTGTCTTTGTTGGAGGAGGTTTTTGCCCCTTAAAACTCAACCATTTTGTCCCAAATTTTAGTATGTTATATTTTGGGATGTTGTCTATAATGTTCATGAAGGAGTTGAAGTCAAAATGCAACTCGAAACATGCATGCAAGCCTCCACAAGTTTCTGGGTCAGGCGGTATACACGAAATCAGCAAGCTTTTTCAAGAACAAGTCACAGTAGCTTCGGTTCCTTACCTCTAAACACCCAAGATTCAACACCATTTCAACCACACATGCAAGACACACATGCAAGAGCAGTAAATGGACCCTAACTTGCCTCTAAGATCAAGTGAACGACGGTACACAGACGGCAAACGAGCGGCGAACGGACGGCGATGGGCGGATGGCTCCTTCTTCCTCCTCTCTCGGCTTCCCCTCTCTCTCTCGCAACTCTCTCTCACTCTCTTGCAAAGCCCTTGGCTTCCATCAACCGGCCACTCTCTCTCCCTTTTTGTTTCCCCTAAATCCCATCATTAGCAATCATGAGGTGCCTCCCCAATAGCCAATGCATGATCTACACTTGGCAATTTGGGAGAGCCACATGGCCAAGATGGGCTTGGGCTTGGAAAAATGGGCCTTATTCTCAGCTGGGCTTTGGGCCAGCAAATCCTTGGTTGTCGACACCCCCCTTGGCTCCAATGGGCCATCCATTTGACCCACCAAGAGTCCATGCTATTGGGCTCTAAGGTCCAAACCTAAATAAAAATCAAATTTTACCTTTTATTCTTTTAATTCTTTCTTTTATAGATTCCAAGTTTTTAAATTTCACATGGCCAAAATCTTGTAATATTTTATCTATAATAATTTATTCTATGATGTGCATAGCCAAGAATAGATTATTCTCATTAATTTATCCTATAATACTAATTTCAAAAATTCATGAACACAAGCATATATCACTTAGTCTTAAGAGAAAACTAATGGCTAAAACATAGACCATAGGTAATTTAATTACCTAATCACGGGCTTTAGTTCATCTAGACGTTGTCTTGAATTTTTTTTTTGGATGCCACAATTCTCCCCTCCTTAGAGAATTTCGTCCTCGAAATTAGATACCACTCGTGCCTTCTTTAAATAAGTAAGGGTACTTCTCCTTCATCTGATCTTCACTTTCTCATGTGGCTTCCTCCATATCATGATGTCGCCATAATACCTTAACCAGAGGGATCTTTTTAGTCCTAAGAATTTGTTCCTTCCGATCCAATATCTGTACAGGTTCTTCGATGTACCTCACTTTCTCATCCACTTTGAGGGCTTCATGATCGAGTATGTGACCTGGATCCAGCTGGTACTTTCTCAACATCGATACATGAAACACATCATGCAAATTTCCCAACTTAGGAGGCAGCGCTAAACGATAAGTTACATCCCTTATCCTTTCAAGTATCTCAAAAGGTCCCACAAATCTAGGGCTTAACTTACCCTTCATCCCAAATCGAGATATCCCTTTCATTGAAGATACCTTAAGGAATACATGGTCTCTTATGCTAAACTTCAAAGGCCTTCTACGCCTATCTGCGTAGTCTTTCTGCCTACTCTGAGCCGTTTTAAGCATTTTTTCTGATAATTTCAACAATTTTAGTGGTAACTTGTACCAATTTAGGTATTGTCAATTTATTTTCACCTACTTCACTCCAACAGACAGGAGTCCTACATCTCCTTCCGTATAATGCTTCATAGGGAGCCATGCCTATACTTTTCTGGAAACTATTATTATAGGCAAACTCCACCAAATGCAATCTTTCATCCCAATTTCCTTTGAAATCAATTACACAAGCCCTCAACATATCCTCTAATGTCTGGATTACTCTTTATGTTTGTCCATTTGTCTGGGGATGAAAAGCAGTACTAAATTGAAGTTTAGTTCCTAATGCAATTTCAAGACTTTGCCAAAAGTTCGAAGTAAATCTTGAATCCCGATATGAGGTAATAGTTACTGGAACACCATGTAAGCGTACAACTTGACTTACATATATGTCCGCATATTTGTCCAACGGTCCACTATAACCCATATAGAGTCATGACTGCTTGACGTCCTTGGCAATCCTTGTATAAAGTCCATCGTTATATGCTCCCATTTCCATTATGGTATGTCTAATGGTCTCAAGAGTCCTGTGGGTTTGCAATGTTCCGCTTTTACTTGCTGGCACGTCAAACATTGAGAAACAAGCAAAGCCATATCTGCCTTCATACCATTCCACCAAAATTGCTGACGTAAATTCATGTACATCTTTGTGCTACCCGGATGAATACTATAATTACTCTTGTTGCCTCCGATATAATTTCCTTCCTTAATTCTTCGTTGCCGGGAACACAAAGTTGTCCTTGGCATCTTACTATTCCATCATCAGAGACTTGAAATTCTAGTCTTTCTCCTAAAGACACTGCATCTTTCATTTTCAAAATCTTCGGGTCAGACTCTTGTAAGATTTTAACTTTCTGAATAATTTCAGGTTCAATCCTTAATGCACTAAGCATACCGGTAAGACAATCTACTTTTAATAAAAATTCTGAGTCTGTAACGGACTTTAACAAGCTCCATTCCGCCATTCTTAAACTGGCCATCTCCATAGCCGACTTACGACTAAGAGCATCCGCTACCTTATTCGCCTTCCCTGGATGGTATCTTATCTCACAATCATAATCCTTTAACAATTCCATCTACCTCCTTTGTCTCACGTTCAACTCCTTTTGTGAGAACAAATATTTCAAACTCTTATTGTTCGTATAAATCTCAAACTTTTCCCCATATAAATAGTGTCTCCATATTTTCAAGGCAAACACTATAGCTGCTAGTTCTAAATCATGCGTTGGGTAATTCAGCTCATGGGGTTTTAATTGCCTAGATGCATAGGCTATGACCTTGCCATGCTACATCAAAACACATTTTAGTCCTTTGTGAGATGTATCACTATACACTGTAAAACCATCAGGTCCAGTTGGTATAGTCAGGATTGGAGCCGAGGTCAATTTCCTTTTAAACTACTGGAAACTCCTTTCACATTCCCCATTCCATCCAAACTTCACATTCTTTTGGGTCAATTTTGTTAAAGGTCTTGCTAGTCGTGAAAATCCTTCAATAAACCTCCTATAATAACCAGCCAGTCCTAAGAAACTTCGTATTTCAATAGGTGTTGTCGGTCTCGGCTAATTTATTACCATCTCAACTTTCGCCGGGTCTACTACAATTCCTTCTCCTGACACCACATGCCCTAAAAATATTATCTGGTCCAGCCAAAATTCACACTTGCTAAACTTGGCATACAACTTATGCTCTCTCAAGGTTTGCAAAACTATCCTCATGTGTCGCTCATGCTCCTTAGGTCCTCTCGAATATATCAAGATGTCATCGATAAAGACAATCACAAACTGGTCTAAATAAGGTTTAAATACCCTATTCATTAGATCCATAAATGCAGCTAGCGCATTGGTCAATCCAAATGGCATGACCAGGAACTCATAATGCCCATAACGAGTCCTGAATGCAGTCTTAGAAATGTCCTCTTTCTTAATTCTCAGCTGATAGTATCCCGACCGTAAGTCATTCTTAGGGAAGATCGAACTTCCCTGGAGTTGGTCAAACAAGTCATCAATTCTAGGCAAAGGATATTTATTTTTAATGGTCACCTGGTTCAGTTGCCTATAGTCAATACATAAGCGCATCGATCCATCTTTCTTATTCACAAACAAAACTGGTGCACCCTAAGGTGAAGCACTTGGTTTAATGAATCCTTTGTCAAGCAACTCCTGTAGTTGCACTTTCAATTCCTTCAATTTGACTAAGGCCATCCCTTTGATATAGGTCCTGTTCCAGGCATTAAATCAATTTCAAACTCAATTTCTCGCTCTGACGGCAATCCAGGCAATTCCTCAGGGAATGCATCTTGAAATTCATTGACTACCTAAATTTCATCAATCTTATGCTCTTCCTTAGTATAATCTCTAACCATGGCCAAGTACCCATGACATCCTTTTTCAAGTAACGCACGGGCTTCTATTGCTGAAATAAGTGCTACAGGTAGGTGGGTTTGAGCTCCCAGAAATTCACAACTAGACTGATCAAGTAAGGTAAATTGGATCACTTTCCTATAACAATCCATCTAGGCCCGATACTTACGAAGCCAGTCCTTTCATATGATAACATCAAAATCATACATGGCGATTACAACTAAGTCTATTTCCATATTCTTTCCCCCCATTGTTATTTTACAATTTCCACACACCAACGTAGACAATAACATATCCTTTAGAGGTGTAAAAACACAAAGATGCGTCTCAAGAGGCATAGTTTCTATCTTATTCAACTGTCTATATCTTTCAGACACAAATGAATGTGTAACACTCGTATCAAACAATGCATATGCCTTTTTATCATTTATAAGGATCGTACCTAAGATAACGTTTTTGGAAGCTTCCGCTTCCTCTTGGGTGATCGCAAACACTCTTCCTTGTGCTTGTGGCCTTTGGGGATTCCTTGGTAAGTTTGGCCTAACAGCATTCCGCTGTGGCTGCTGCACCGAGCCCATACTCGCGTGCGACCTTTCCTATGGACATTTCTCTTAATATGACCTATTCGTCCACAACTATAACATTTCGGTTGCCCATTGCAAGGTCCTGGGCCATGTCGCCCATTACACCTTCGACACTCCTCATTTTGATAAGGTGTCCTTTCCAAATTCAGGCTACCCCTGCCTCTTCCAAAGTTCCCAAAATTGCCCTTCTTCTTAGATTCCCAGGTCTAACCTTGACCTACATAGGGTCTCTTACCCCGTCTCACATCACCAAAGGATAATGGTTTCTTATTCTCCGAATGTTCCCTTACCAACTCCTGCTCCACCAACTGTGCCCTTTCGTAGATCTAATTATAATCTCTTATGTTCAAAGGCACTAGTTGTTTCCTGATATTAGTCCTCAACCCTTTCAGAAACCTCTTAGCTTTCTCTTCTTGATCCTCAATTAGCCTAGGAGCATATCTAGACAGTTCAGAAAATCTTGCCTCATACTAGTCTACTGTCAGCTCCTTTTGTTTTAATTGAACAAATTCAGTAATTTTCCTATCGTTAGCACAATCAGAAAAATGATTTCTATTGAAAGCTCTCACAAACTATTCCTAGTTAACCTCAGTACCTGGTGGGAAGATTGTGTCCCTCGATGCTCTCCACCAAAACTTTGCATTTCCCTCTAGCTGGTACTCTGCCAAAGTTATTTTCTCAGCATCAGTGCAGTCCAACAACCTGAAAATTTGTTCCATTCCATCAATCCAATGTTCCGCCTCCTTAGGACTTCCCATTCCACTGAACTTAGGTGGCTTCAGCTTCAAAAACTGTTCCACCAGTCCTTGAGTACGGCGTTCTGCTCTAGGTTGTTGCTGCGCCTGCCTTTCCATCAGATTTCCAATATTGGCCAATGCCTGTAGGATGTCTTCCATTCGAGGTTCAGCCCTTGCTGCAGAGGCTTCAACCCTCGATGGATGAGCACTTCCAGCTCGCACCATGACTTTCCTAGAATTTTCAAGCATTGCCTCAGGAATAATCTGAGATTCACTGTCTCCATTCAAACCAACTACTACTATTACATAAGTAACATATACATGTCACTGGTACCTAAAGACAACTCAAAATAAACTACTACAGATCTACGATTGAATACTCGTCACCCGTTATTCAAAGTTAATCAATTATTCCATTTTATATCCTATGATGTGCATTGTCATCATGTTCCTCAATTTCCAAATGAGGCTCCTTATCACTCCACCAATAACCATTGCTCTGATACCAAAAAGGGCGGCTGTGGCACCTCGAAACACCTTAGGTCGCCACAGGCACCTATTGCTACACCTAATGGACACTAGTTACATCTCTTAGTTCCTAGGCATAGATATATTTTTTTTTTATATAAAAAATTTTGAAAATGGTCCCAGCTCAACTCATTAGTGAAAGCAAAATTTAATATCGCCATCTCTCCCTCCAACAATCATCATACAATGCACACCACTAACATCATAAGAAAGATAAAGCCATGCCACTTTTATTTACATATTTTCATGATGGATTTTCTTGGAGTCGATACAACAAAAGAAAGCCAAGATTTTCAGCTACACTTGGCCACACCCCAAAAAAAGATACTACGACCCCTAAAGTGATCACGTGACATCCTCCATCAAACTAGTGGCGGCTATTTCCCAAAAAGAAACATGCAGCTCTCTACCTCATGCAGGCCATCACACCCATCCCGGTGCATCGGGCGGTGGTGGCGGCAAAATCCCCAAACACCCATCTCGGCGGACACGTGAACCGACAAAAACTCCTGAATAACGGGGCCCTCAGCCAAGCCTACATCGTACATAACCAGCACTCGCACGCACAAATGTAAGTCCGGGGATGGTAGGACGCAGTCGATCTCACGCACTCTACCTCTACATCTGATGGGAGGCCATAGAAGGTGCCATGCGTGACGGTAGGGAGCGGCATCTTTCTAATATGAAATGTTGGTCCCCAAAGGGGTGAGTACAACCACTCAGCAAATAAAGGACCAATAAACCACTCAATGCATAATATATTACACTCATCACAATCATAGCATAACACATGTCATTCAAGCATCCATGCACAATTTACCTTGATACCATGCACATGTCATCACACCTCATGTACATACATCATCATATAGTCATCACCATCATGTCATACACTTACCATCATCATGTCACATGTACCATCATGCCATAGGTGCACATACATCCATGCACTCACCATCATCATGCATCCATGCACTCATCATCATCATATCACATGTACCATCATGCCATAGGTGCACATACATCCATGCACTCACCATCATCATGCACATCACCATCATCATGCATCCATGAACATATCACATACCATCATTATATCACATGTACCATCATCATCATATCATGCATCATGCCATAGGTGGACACACATACATCCATGCACTCACCATCATCATGCATCCATGCACATATCATCATCATGCCATACATATACCATCATGCATAATTCAATTTCAAATTTCCCAATTTCATCCTTTCATTTTAGGCCGCCACATTTCTCTTTCCCAAGACCAAGTTTGCATCCCACATTTATCACTGGCACCCCACTTGCCATCGCGAGAACCATGTGGCACAAAACCTGCCGGGCATCCGGCACAATACCTGCCAGGCATCTTGTACCCCAATTGGCATCACGAGGCATCCCTCGGCACAATACCTGCCGAGCTTCCAGCCCCCCCACTCTCCGGGCATCTCGAAACTCCGAGGACCCTCTAGCATCCGGCCATTCAAGACCACTGGGCAACCGGCCTTACCCTTCTAGCCAAGCATCCCGACACTCCCGGGGCATCGTCGGCTCACACCTCCGACAACCTTCTCACTTATCTTAATTCACATCTTCAATTATAATTCAATTTTAACATGGCATGTGATGTGATGGCAATCATGATCATTTTCATCCTTTTATTCATATATGCATTTCCAATCATCATCATACATGCAACAAAACACAATCATTCATAACAATACAATTCATGGAGTCCATACAATTTAGAATAGTCCATATATAATGCCTTTTTTAAGTTTACTAAATTCCAGCTTGTACCATTTTAGAAAACATTTAAATTAAAAATCCATATGATTCTCAAAAATCATGAAATCACGACATGTGCTAGACAAGACAATAAGGTAACAATTTCATGAAGAACACATGCCCAAAAGAGTTTCACACAAGAAGATATAATTCACACAAATACAGCATGTAATTGCGGATAAAATCAGATTACGCATGACCTCCGAAAATTATGAAATTTTACCAGGTTATAGTCAAGACTCTAAAGTAGATTTTTCATGAAGACATGTAGGCCAGATTCTTCCTAGATAATTTTCTATAGACGTCCGAAGCTCCTGTTTCTATCACCGAAGCGTCCAGTTTAACTATCTCCGAAATATCGAGTGTTCACCTACTTATCCTTCTTCGTTTCCTCTGAAATTTTCATATGTTTTGCCTCAAGAGGTCCCCTACAACTTTCATTAAGGGATCTAAGTGAAATTTCCAAAGAATAGTCACCATATGGGTCCAAGAAGTCTCGGGTGTCCAGTACCGTATTTCCAGATTTACCGTCTTCAAGAGAAAGTCGATTCACTAGGCTACACTTGCTTATTTTACCTCAAATTTGAGTATGTTAGTATTTAGGATGTTCTCTACAAGTTTCATGAAGAAGTCAAGGGGAAATTCTCGGTAAAAAGCAACATGTAACCCACAAAACTACCAAAAGGTCAGCAAAGCAGTTCCAGTTCTAGTGTCTTCATAGGAGGAGGGTTTTGCCCCTTAAAACTCAACAATTTTGTCCCAAATTTTAGTATGTTATACTTTGGGATGTTTGCTACAACTTTTATGAAGGTGTCGAAGTCAAAATTCAACTCGAAACATGCACGAAAGCCTCTACAAATTTCTGGGTCAGGCGGTATACACGAAATCAGCAAGCTTTTTCAAAAACAAGTCACACTAGCTTCGGTTCCTTACCTCTAAACACCCAAGATTCAACACCATTTCAACCACACATGCAAGAAACACATGCAAGAGCAGTAAATGGATCCTAACTTGCCTCTAAGATCAAGTGAACGACGGCACACGGACGGCTAACGGGCGGCGAACGGACGGCGACGGGTGGACGGCTCCTTCTTCCTCCTCTCTTGGCTTCCCCTTCTCTCTCTCTCTCTCTCTCTCGGTTCTCTCTCTCTCGCAACCCTCTCTCTCTCTCACTCTCTTGGCTTGGACAGAACCCCTCAACCGGCCACTCTCTCCCTTTTGTTTCCCTAAACTCCTTCATTGGCAATCATGAGGTGCCTCCCCAATAGCCAATGCATGGAACACTTTGCAATTTGGGAGAGACACATGTCCCTCTTCATGCAAAAATGGGCTTATTCTTGAAAAGTGGGCTTTGGGCCAGCAAATCCCTCCTTGGTCGACAACCCCTCCCCTTGGCTCCAATGGGCCGGCCATTTGACCCACCAAGAGTCCATGCTATTGGGCCTAAGGCCCAAACCTAAGTAAAAATCAAATTTTACCTTTTATTATTTTAATTCTTTCTTTTATAGATTCCAAGTTTTTAAATTTCACATGGCCAAAATCTTGTGACATTTTATCTATAGGAATTTAGTCTATGAGGTGCATAGCCAAGAATAGATTATTCTCATTAATTTATCCTCTAATACTAATTTCAAAAATTCATGAACACAAGCATATATCACTTAGTCTTAAGAGGGGACTAATGGCTAAAGCATAAACCATAGGTAATTTTATTACCTAATTATGGGCTTTAATACACCTTAGAGCTTGTCTTGAATTTTTGGGATGCCACATTCGTGGGCCATTTCCGGGCCTTTTCGGACCTCCTCGGGTGTCACCGTAGGCTTGAGTCTTGCTCGCCTCTACGTCGCCATCGCCGTGAACTCATCGGCTAACTAATCCGGTGAGTTTACTCTCTAAACTCTACTTATGGAGTTAATGATGCTTAGAGGGGTTTAGTTTAAGCTAAGATTGGATTAAGAGGAATTGTTAGTGTAATTAGTCATTTGGTTAGTTAATTAGATCAATTTGGTGGTTAGATTGGTTTAGTTAAGGGTTAATTAGATTATGTAATTTAATTAGCTTAGTATATTATTTATTTATGTCTAATTAGGTGGTTAGATTAGAGTATATTGCTTAATTAGGCATTTATTTAATTATTTTGTAATTAATTTAATTATTTAATATTTTCCGAAAATTATACCAAGATAGCCGGTTGTTAGAATTTTGTGCTAATGGTCGTGGTGTAGTTGGTTTGTGCAATTGAGTGTTAAATTGTGCACTTGAATGATGATTGTTGATTTTTAGTTATTATTTAAAAAATGTGGAATTTTGGTATTTAATTAGAAAAATACCAAGTGTCGGTTTTTGACGCCAAATTTTTTCTTAAGTACTATATCGACTAGTGAGATTTTTAAAAGAGAGGACATCACTTTTTATGGTTCACTCGATCGTGTACCCACACACATTTATTTTACTAGGTGTTTTTAATATGAAAAAAATAGGCCAAGCACATTATTTTCATTGAGGCATTTGAGTGTAACGCATGATGGCCTTGGCCGGGATTGGATGTATGTGTGATCGTTATGAGAATCTGTCATGAGCGTTTATGCTGGACGATGCTCCTATATGGAATGCCTTTGCCAATGCATGTCGGATCGTGGTAGAGGCCGGACCGATTTTCCTTCGAGAATGCCGTCTAGAGGTAGACGTTGCCGTGCTTGATAGGGAGAGACGATGCCCGGTTATGCCTGTGGCATCCTGATTTTCAACCTTGTTTTTGATGAAATGAAATGGGCTTTTCATCGATGCGCCTATAGTCTTTTCTTTGAGCTAATCACTCACAAGATAACTAATCTGTTAGGTAAAGCTGTTAAGGAATCTAAACATGACAGACATGAGAATTCGACCAGAAATCGACTACTCAACCGTTCTAATCTGCACGAGTCAATACGGCACCATCAAAATCGATAAGAGACCGGAGTTAGGTCATTTTGACTGAGGCATGTGATTAAAGTGTGGGTGATTCCACCCAATTGCAAAATTCTCGTCGAACAACACTAAACTGATTTTTCTGTCATTTCTGTACCTTGTGCCTATATTTGAAACATCGAGATTTTCACGGCAACCGAGGACCGCCTATGAGTCTAACATGCACAATGTGGCTCGAAAATAATCGACCACAGGTCAAATGCACTAAAAATTCCTAAAATGCAAAAAGTTAGGTCACGTTAAAATCGCGTCCAGTTGAAATTAACCACGAAATTGAACCCAATTTTAGAAATTGTAAGTTTTGTCATGTCATGATTTATTTTAGGAACATCAACTCGTCCTCTGAAAAAATTTTAGCGATCCGGATTTTCGACGAAAAATCAAGTTTGGGCGATTTTGGACCGGCAAATTTAGAGGCCATTTTTGTGCTAATTTTTAGCATTCAAGATGGATCATTTGGTGAGGAAAATGGTGGATTTGAGTGTGGGCTTTCTCCTTTGCAAGTTGGCCATTAAATTGAATCTAATTGGACTGAATTGAAGTGGACTTGAGTCAAAATTAAAGAGGAATGTCACAAATTCGTATGCCATGGGGGTAGCAACCTTTGAACCACCTAGAGTGGCTTATGAGGGAAGATTGGTCAAGGAAATTGGCTGAGGATGAGGCTTAGGGCTAGTGGGGGCCTTGTGATGATGAAACTAGATTTTTGTGAAGACTTTTGGGGCTTGTTGTTTCCCCTTCTAGCTACAACAACTCTTCTTCTTCCACCTTGCCTCCCTTGGCCTCCACTGTTGTTGTTTTATAAGCTAAGGACCATAGAAATCAAGTAGCACACCCCCTGCAGCCGTCGACCGCCCCTCCTCGCCGTCCAAGCATCGCCAAGTGCCACCCGAGCCCACTGAAGCCACTCGACTGCGTCCCGCTCGCATGCTGTGGTATGCAAGCCTAGCTCATTGCTTGGCCGCCATCTCGAGTTGTCAAGCTCCCTCAGTTGGCCGTCCAAGCCACCGTCGCCTCCGCTTTTGCCGCTCCTGTCATCCGCCACCCACCTGGATGTTTCCAGTGCCATCCTAGCCAACTGACATCGTGGGACTTCATGGGCTTTTTCAGACCCCTTCCGAGCCTCGTTAGGTGTCGCCATAGGCTTGAGTCTCACTGGCCTCCATGTCACCGTCGTCATGAACTCATTGGCTCGCAAATTCGGTGAGTTTACTTGCTAAACCTTGCTTATAGGTTTAATTACGCTTAGGGTAGGATTAGATTAGACTAAGCTTGGTTTAGGCGGTTAGTTTAGTGTAATTAGTAGTTTATTTGCTTAATTAGGCTTATTAGATGGTTAGATTAGATTAGTTATGGGTTAATTAGATTGTATTATTAGTGAATTAGTAGTGCATTATTTTTCTAAATCCAATTAGCTGGTTAGATTAGCATAGTTAGCTTAATTAGGCATTTATTGAATTAATTTGCATTTATTTAATTAATTTTGTAATTTATTTAGTTATTTAATATTTTCAGGAAATTATACTGGGATAGTTGGTCGTGGGTTTCATCTTTTCAAGTCCTTAGATGCAGATGAGGCCAGTTCGAGGGTATACCGAGCAGAGTACCGACGTCCCTGTCCCCGAGAGTCCTTGGCTCCATGAATTGATTGTGACCACTATCTTACTCAATGGTGGCCTACCACAATTGCTACCTCATCGATTCAAGGCATGGTTTCTTCATGGGCCTAATGGGGTCTAGGAAGGTCCCCTTCAGGGTTTCGACGTACCCTCCGTTGCAGGCAAGGGAGTAGCTGACCCCCCTGACGATGTCATGGTAGATCCGGACCCCAAGTAGACAGGGTCTGGGGTAGGGTCAACTAGGGACTTCTTTTTGAGACTGTAACTTTTGTATATATAACTTTGCAGGCTGACCTGCTTGTCTATATAAGTGTGTTCATGAGATTTGGTTGTCCTACTTTACTTTCCCATATTTGTGTTGTCTAGGGTTTGTTTAATTTGCTTACGCATGTTCATGAATCAATTTGGGTCGGTGACACATCTTGGGAATGTCGCAATTTTATCGACGAAATTTTTATAAGAGGGGAAGAGTTGTGATATCTGGATTTTTAACCCTATTTTCAATGAAATGAAATGGGCTTTTCATTGATGTGCTTATAGTCTTTTCTCTAAGCTGATTACTCACGAGATAACTAATCTAAACACGATAGACTTGAGAATTCGATCAGAAATCGACCGTGCTAATTTGTAAGGGTCAATATGGCACCATCAAAATCAATCAAAGACTCGGAGATAGGTCATTTCGATTCAGGCATGTGATTAAAGTGTGGGTGATTCCACTTAATTGCAAAATTCTCGTCAAATGGCACTAAACCAGTTTTTCGTCATTTCTGAACCATGTGCCCGTATTTGAAATCTTGAGATTTTCATGACAACTGAGAGCCGCCTATGAGTTGAAGATGCACAATGTGGCTCGAAAATAATCGATCACGAGTCAAATGCACTAAAAATTCCTAAAAGTTACCGGTAGGTTACCAGTAGGTTAAGTCATGCTAAAATCGTGTCCGGTTGAAATTAACCACGGAATTAAACCCAATTTCAGAAATTGAAAGTTTTATCATGTCATTATTTATTTTAGGAACGTCAACTCGTCCTCCGAAGAATTTTCGGCGAGTCCAGATTTTCGGCCAAAAATCAACTTTGGATGATTTTGGGTCAGGAAATTCAAAAGACCGTTTTTGTGCGAAATTTTGGCATTCAAGATTTGGTGAGGAAAATGGTGGATTTGAGTGTGGGCTTCCTCCTTCGCAAGTTGCCCATTAAATTGAAGCCAATTGGATTGAATTGAAATGGACTTCAGTTGAAATTGAGGAGGAATGTCACAAATTCATATGCCATTGGGGCAGCACCTTTTGGACCACCTAGAGTGGCTTGTGAGGGAAGATTGGTGAAGGAAATTGGCTGAGGATGAGGCTTAGGGCTGGTGGGGGCCTTGTGACGATGAAACAAGATATTTGTGAAGACTTTTGTGGCTTGTTGTTCCCTATCCAGCTGCAGCAGCACTTCTTCTTCCTCATTGCCTCCCTTGGTCTCCATTGTTGTTGTTTTAGAAGCCAAGAACCAGAGAAACCAACCAGCACACCACTTGCAGCTGTCAATCGCCCATCCTCGTTGTTTGAGCACCGCCGAGCGCCACCTGAGCTCGCCGAAGCAGCTTCACCGCGTCCCGCTTGCATGCCATCATCCGTGAGCCTAGCCCATCGCCCAGCCGCTATCCTGAGTCGTCGAGCTCTCTCCGCCGGCCATCTAAGCCGCAGTCGCCTCCGCCTGGTCCCGCTACTGCCATCCGCCACCCGCCAAGCCGTTTCCAATGCCGTCCTAGCCACAAAACAGCCCCTTCGATTTAGCCACAGAATCGAAGGCCAACTGAGGCCGTGGGACTTCGTGGGCTTTTTCAAACCCCTTTCGAGCCTCGTTGGGTGTTGCCGTAGGCTTGAGTCTCACTCACCTCCGTGTCGTCGTCACCGACGCCGTCACTGTGAACTCATCGACTCGCAAATCCGATGAGTATACTTGCTAAACCTTACTTAGGGAGTTGATTATGCTTCGGGTAGGATTAGATTAGACTAAGCTTAGTTTAGGTGGTTAGTTTAGTGTAATTAGTAGTTTAGTTGCTTAATTAGGCTTATTAGGTGGTTAGATTAGATTAGTTAAAGGTTAATTAGATTGTATTATTTAATTAGCATTGTGCATTGTCACGCCCCGAACCTCGAGCGCACGCACATCCCTCGGTGGTCGATAAAATTTTGCAACGTTCCATGGATTCATCGCCGGCCCTTTTCATTTTATTGCACATGTGAAAGCGAATTAACTAATCCCCTGATAACAACATACATGAGATATAAAAGCAGGACAATCAGTTTCAAATCAAATACACTTTCATGCTTATACATAAGGTCTATCTCATAAAGAACTACTGGGCCATCTATGCTCCTGACCCTTCCGCTTCAAGCTCCGGGTTCTTCACACTAGGGACTTGAAAATGGTTATATAATAACAAGCGAGATATAAATCTTAGCGAGTCATAAATCTCAACGAGTCCTCCCCTTAGTCCTCTGATTAGAACACCAACTCAACTCGAGGTATCTCTTCTGAACCACTCCACAAACAAACCAAAGATCAACAACCAACAATCAATAGTCGGTTTGCATGCAATCTTACCCAGTATGCCATACTCTGCACACTATCGATTCATGCGTGCGTGCCATAAACAGTGTGGTCAACTCATGCATGATCAGGACTAATGATGCCAGGATTTTCATATGCTCTTGTACTTTAGTGCATCACTTATCATGCATCAATCGATCACATAAGTCCCGATTATAAGGTAAAATTGTTATGACATGTCTCATACCGCGCCACACAATTTTACCTCATAATAAGGCCCAACCCTCTCAACAATCACAAGTGTTCCGGTTATTAATTACCTACTGGCCATAGCTAACTTTCCAGTCAGTGATCATCTGACTCCTGTCGGGCTACCAATAAAAATTAGGCTTTGTCCCGCCTCGTCGGGCATGGCTACGTCTAGAACTTTCGTTGTAGATGGCATGTGGCATCCCAAAATTCAAAGTCAAGCCATAAGGTGTGTTAAAGCCTCTAATTAGGTAATGAAATTACCTATGGTTTATGCTTTAGCCATTAGTCTTCTTTTTAAGATTAGGTGATTTGTGTTTATGTTCATGAGATTTTAAATATTGTAGATTAATAATGATAATCTATGCTTGGCCATGTACCTTATGAATTAAATAAAATGTCACAAGACTTTGGCCATGTGGAAAATTTAAAATTTAAAATTTATAGAAGAAATTCAAAAAAAAAAAAGGGGGGAAAGTTAATTTTTAGGTTGGGCCTTAGGCCCATTGGCCGAAGCCTTGATGGGCCAAGCTAGTCGGCCCAACTAGGCCCACGAAAGGGGCCTGTCGACCAGCCCAAGAGGAGGCCCAAGAGTGGCCGGCCCAAGCCGAAAAGCCCATCAAGACAAGTGGCAAAAGGTCTCCATGCATTGGCTTAGAGAAGGAGGGCATGCATTGGTCAATGGGAGTGGCAAACAATGATTACTAATGATTAGGAAATGGGGGGATAAAAGTAAAGGGAAGGAGAGAGAGTGGCCGGTTGCTTGTTCGGCCAAGAAAGGGAGAGAGAGAGAGAGATTTCGCGAGAGAGAGGGAGAGTGGCCAAGAGAGAGGAGAAGCTGAGGAGGAGTCGTCGCCATCCGTCCGCCGTGCTCGCCACCGTGTGCCGTCATCCGTCCAGTCTAGAGGCAAGTTGGAGTCCTCTTGCCGCTCTTGCATGTGTGTGTGTTACATGTATGTCGAATTTTGGGTGATTAGGAGAGGAAAACCGAAGCTTGGATGGCTTGTTCTTGAGTAAGGTTGCTGTTTTCGTTTGAATCCGCTCGAGTCAGAATTTCGTGAGAGCTTGCATGCATGTTTAGAGTTCGCTTTTGGCCTCGATCTCTTCATCAAAGTTTTAGCTAACATCTTAAAATACAACATACTAAAATTTGGTGGAAAATTATGGATATTTGAGGGGTTAAACTCTCATCTTACTGAGACCTCAGATCTGGAACGATTTCACTGACTTCTTGTTGGATTTGTGGTTGCATGTTGATTTTTGCTAAGAATCTCTCTTCGATTTATTCATAAAAGTTGTAGGGGACATCTTAAAATACAACATACTCAAATTTGAAATGAAATGAACAAGTATAGCCTAGTAAATCGACTAGATCTTGAAGACGGTAATTCTGGAGATGTATTACAAGACACCCGAGACTTCATGGACCTAAATGACGACTATACTCTGAACATTTGACTTAGATCTCTTCACAAAACTTGTAGATAACATCTTTATGTAGAACATATCCAAATTTCAGAGGAAACGAAGAAGAATAGGCAGGTGAAAACTCAGTATTTCGGAGAAGCATGTACTGGACGTTTCAGTGTTGGATCCAGAAGCTTCGTGAGACTGTAGAAATTAATCTAAAACGAATATGACTTAGAAGTCTTCATAAAAAATGTACTTTAGTATCTTGGATATAACTCGGTAAAATTTCGTAATTTTTGGAGGTCGTATGGATATTTTAATCGAATTTCTTCGGAAACTGTGCATTCTGATTTCATCCGAAAATTACATGCTGTTTTGTGTGAATTATGGAATTATGTGAAATTGTATTTGGCCATGTATTTTGCATGAAATCATTATCCTATTGTCTTGATTATCACTTGCCTTAATTTTTATGATTTTTGAGAATTATATAGATATTAAATTAATATTTTTGAAAATGGCACAAGCTGGAATTTAAATAAATGTAAAAGGGCATGAAAAATGGACTATTTTATTAGGCATAAATTCCATTAAATTTTATTTCATAAATAATTGTACCATGTAGTATGAATGATGAGGTCTTGATGTATGCATGACAATGAATCGAGATGCATGTGGGAATTCAAATGCTGAACATGATTGTTGATTTGCCAATACATCATATGCCATGCTAAATTAAGACTAAAATTGGTGAACATGAATAATGTTAAATGAGGAGATTGTTGTGGTGGATGATGATGCCCGGGATGTATAGAGATACATTTAGTGTACTAGACAAAGTCTACGTGGTAGATGTGAATATGTTGGCTGATATAGTTGGAGTTGAACGAGGACGTTATCTACCAATCAAAGTCTCACCTGCTCGTATTACTCTGGAACTTGTCAAAGATAGGGACGCAGAGAAGAAAGTTACCTATTCCAGGATGAATGCCATCAACATTGTGCTTCATAAGATTGTAATCAATTGTCTTAGACCAAAGTCTACGTCAAAGACTACTGTGTCTCATTCTGAAGCAAAGTTGATGTACGCGATCAACTCAGGACGGAAGTTCTCTCTCCCGCACACTATTCTCTTCCATATGTACAGAGCAATGTCGAAAGACAAAGGACAATTGCCTTATCCCGGTCCGGTGACCAAGATCTTCAGACACATGAATATTGAACCGCCTCAAACACTTTGTGTTCAACCGTGTGATAACATGGTGATAGGTTTGAAGATGTTATCGAAGATGCGTCCGAAAGAACTTTCCAAGGCAATGGAGAAATTCAGAGTGAAATCTCCTGTTCAGTCTCGCTTCAAAGAGAAAAGGAAAGGAGGCCATTGGAGCCCCATCGAAAAAAGAAGAAAAGATCTCTCATCTTGGAGGATGAAGATGAAGAGGCTGAAGATCCTACTATTCCCTGCTCCGACAAGAACAAGACGTTCGGTGTCTCACCTACAGAATTTCAGAAGAAACAGAGAGAAGAAGAAGAGCAAACCAAGAGCGAGAGAAGAAGAAGAGCAGAGAGAGAAAGAGAAAGAAGATGAAGAAGAGAAAGAAAAGTCTGCTGCTGAATCTGAGAGAAGGGAAATCTAGAGCATGATCATCACTCTTCCCCTTTGGATGTACTAGAGACGGGGAGTTGGCGAGCATGAAAGGTCTACACCTCATGCTGCAGATAGTGAAGGTCCAAGACAATCTCCTAAGACCCGAGAAGAATTTCAGGTTTCTCAATTGCCCGAAGAAGGTGATACATCAACACCAAATCTGCAAGACTATACGAAGCGCCATCGTATACATTTACTCCATCTGAAAAAGCTGATGCAAATACTGACAGACAATTCTGCAGATTTTCATCGTATCATGGATATTCTTCTGGAAATGCGTGGCCAAATATATGCCTGAATGTGAAATTCAAGTCATGAAGAATGCTGGACAAGCATCTTGCAAACCTCGGAGGACAAGATGAAAGACCTTGCTCTGCAAATTCAAGCCAATGCCAAAGGAGAGGAGGTAGCTCATCTAAGGGAGGACTTGAAGAGGCTAGAAGGCGTAGTCCGTCAATGGGAGAATTCCAGATCGTGCGCATTCCCAAGCAGACATGACTCCTTTCTCACCCTCTTTTTAAATGATGACAAAAAGGGGGAGAACCAATTTGAACATTATTTTAAAACTTTGACTATTTTGATTTTTGTGGTTATGTTTTTGAGTATGACTTGAGAACTTGAACTTGGGTGTGAGACTGAATGGCTGTGGATTTTGATGCTTGACTGGTTGCATTTATATTAAGTATTGTTATATGGTATTACTCATGAAAGACTAACCAATTTTGCTGTGGATGCAGAGTCTGGTTGTTTATTAATCTTTATGAGTTAGCCATATTGCTTGAGAAATGTTTTTGCAGGTCAAAGTTGTTCAAATCTACAAGAAAGTTTTGTCACCATCAAAAAGGGGGAGATTGTTGGAGAAATCTTTCCAGAAGATTTTGAAGCTGACAAAACATTTCTATCGTCTAGTCTTGATATCATTGGTTTAAAGTCTCAAGACTTTGTAATCTCAAGACTCAAGACTCAAGACTCAAGACTCAAGACTCAAGATTATTCTCACTGACAGTCTTTCTAATCCAGTGGCGTAGGATATCCGAAGCCGAAGTATATGGTTGGAGATTTGATCCAATCCTCTGGAATAGATCCCTTGGTTGGATAATCATTTCGGATTCTTTTGATTCTTATCTAAGATCAATTGAAGATCTGATGGTCGACGAAACATTCTTGGAATGTTCTATTCTTGGAAACCAAAATCCTGATTGTATGGGCGAACGGGATTGATGGGCTATCATCGATTCCTTAAATAGCTCGGATGATCTTCTTAATTGATTCCGTCCAACGGGTAGATTGGAGGAATTCCTTTGGTAAGTGCCAACGGCTATGATGGCATAAAGGAGTATAAAAGGAAGACGTTCTAGTTGTTTTAAGTGTGTGATCGATAGATAAATTCCAGAGTCTGAAGAACCTTGATTGTTAGTCGAGACAGTTCAAGCGAAATTGTATACACAGAGAGTATTTGTACTTGGTGATACCTTGAGCGAGTGTAGTAGATCATCTACATCGAGAAATCAAGGAAGATCAACACTGTAACATCTCTTTGTTCATAGTGGAATCCAGCCAATCGGCTGTTAGTGCAGAAGAGTGGACGTAGGCTTGAATCAAGCCGAACCACTATAAACCTTGTGTTTAATTTTCTCTTTCCTTTACTCAGTCTTACGATTGATTTTTTAATCCTTCATCTGTCTAAGTATTGCGCAAACTGCAAGAAAATTTTCATAAACCTATTCACCCCCCTCTAGGTACTCGTACTAGTATTATCACTTATATCATCAAGCAGCCATGCATATATCACCATGCAACGTGCATATACCACCATGCACTCATATCATCCATGCTATCAAACATACATCACCATGAGATCCATTCATGCCTTCATGATTGCATTTTCAATATCAAATAGCATCAATTTACTTTTATAAGCAGATCATGCATCATGCCATATGCATACACCTATGCACATGATTCAATTTCAATTCTTATCTTTCATAAGGATCTCCTTATTTTTCATCCAATGACCAATGTTGCATCCCACAATTTATCACTTGCACCCAACCTGGCGTCACGAGCAACCTCCGGGCATGCATCATAATTCAACCCCTCACCCTTCGGGCATGTATCATAATACAACCAGGCATCCAAAGGACATCGACTCATTCGAACCTCTGGGCATCTCGCACCCCAGCTAGCATCGCGAGGAATCCCCCTGGCACACACCTCCAGGGCTTCCGGCACACACCTCCGGGCATCTCGAAACTCCCGAGGACATTCGGCACACACACTCCAGGCATCCGGCACCCACACTCCGGGCATCCCAACACTCCCGGGGCATCGTCGGCTCACACCTCCGACGGTCTCGTTATTATCACAATATATAATCTCATATATGTCTCATTTTCATCATGGCATTTGATGCAACAATATCAAAGATCTAAACTATCTTTTGATGTCACATGATATGCCAAACATCACAATATATGCAGTATATATAACCACTCAAGACATCATATTTCGTAGGACAATCCATTTATTCTTGAAAATACAGCAAATTTCGGATAAAGCAGAATGCACTTCTTTAATAAAAATTCAGGAAAAATTAGTAAACAATCTCAATAAATTCTGAAAATTTAAAAAAATGTAAAAAATATCCAGAGGAAGATATTTTGTGCAGAACACCATGTCAAGAAAGTTCTACATCAATCACATAGATCCACACATCACAACAAAAGAAATTCCAGAACCACTTTTACACAGTTTAGGAAATAATTTCGATTAAACCCTTAAATGAACTCCACAAATTCTGAGATTTTAATATGTTATAGCTGAGATCTAGAGGTAAAAGTATTATGAATAAATTGAAGTCTAATTTCTTCTATATTAAAAGATAAAATGTTTGTAATTCTCCCTAACTCTCGGTTCACTGTCCAGATTCATCATTCTCAAAGAAAATCGTTTTCCCCGATCAATACTTGTCCGTTTATCCTTAAATTTTAGTATTTTTCTCCTCAAGATGTCGTCTACAACTCTCATCAAGAACATGAGATCAAATTCGGACTAGATAATTGCACACAATTCACAGAATGACAATAGATCATCATAACAGTTTCTAGATCTAGCTTTATCAAAGAAAAATGGTTTCATCAATCTATACTTGTCCGTTTCCTTTCAAATTTTCATATGTTATTCTCCAAGAATTCCTTTACAAATTTCATCGAGAAGTAAAAACCAGATTCCAACTAGAACATCGTATGCAACTCACGAAATCATCAAAGGTCGACATAACAGTTTCCAGATCTAGTTTCTTCAAAGGAAAATCATTTTACCAACCAATACTTGTTCATTTCCTCTCAAATTTTGATATGTTACTCTCCAAGAAGTCCTTTACAACTTTTATCAAGAATTTGAAGTCAGATTCCAACTAGAACATCGTATGAAACTCACGAAATCATCAAAGGTCGAACTGTTTTTCCAGAAACAGAACACCAGGCTAGAACACAACTCTTGTACCTTCGAGATTTCACACTTCATCCACATTCACCATTCATCACACACAAAACACAGCAAGCAAGGGATAGATCAATGGACTCTACTTGCCTCTAATCCAAGCAAAACACAGCAAACACAACGGCGAGGCTAGGTGAGCTCGACGGCGGCAGCTAGGCAGATGCACGACGGCGAGTCTTCTTCCTCCTCTCTCGGCTTCACTCTCTCGCTCGCACGAACACACACACACACACACACTCTCTCTCTCTCGGTTTCAATCCCTTTAGCAATCCATCCCTCTCTCCTTCTCTCTCGTAGTCTCTTGATTAGCTTGCCATCATTGGTTTTTGCATGTAGAAACACTTGGCTCCATGGGAAGGACACTTTGCAAGCTCCTCCTCTTCCCACTTGTGGATTTTCATGCAAAGAAGATGGGCCTCATTTGGATGGGCTTGGGCCAGCCTTGGTCGACTACTTCATGGGCTCCTTGGGCCGGGCCTCTTGGCCCACTTTGGGTCCAACACTTTTGGGTCTAAAGTCCAACTTTTAAATGGCCCGAAATAATACTAAATAAGCCCATAATTGCTCTTAACAATTTACTTTAATCCCCACTCACACGGCCATAAAATTTTGTAATATAAATCAATAAAAATCCAACTTATAAAGTACATGGCCAAGAATAAAAATTTTCCTATCAATTTATCCTTTAATACAAATCCTTAATCACTCATGGACATAGGATATATTTCCAACTAAATAATTGTCCATTAAAATGCTCGGCCTTAATCCATTACAATTTTTTGGTCTAATGGCTATAATATAATCCGATAGCGCTTCCATCACCTATTCATGGTTCATGGTATATCTAGGGGTTGTCATGAAATTTTGGGATGCCACAAAGCCCATGCATTTACACATCTATTCACTTCATAAAATCAACACACATGAATTTAGACAACTTTTCGCATTCTGGATGAACAGTGCACGTGAACAGTAACTCGTGAATATTGTCGCATGAATAGTGAATTTATAGAATTTAATAAACAATAAATTAAATTCGGAAATCATTAAAAACATTAATTAAAGTAAAATCAATCAATTAAAGCTAAACATACTTAATTAAGCACATAAGTCACATTAAGTAAATAAAGCAAGATTAAGCTAAACTAATCTAATCCATCCATCTAACCACCTATCTTAGGGATAATACAACTTAATTAAATCTCTTAAACTATAATTAACACTAACTAAACCAACCCTAAGCAAGTTGAGGCACTAATTGAAGGATTATGAGCTAAACTCACCCGTTAAGCGGGCTGGTGACACGGATGCGGTGGCAACGATGATGGCTACGCTGGGGAACCTCTACCACATCAAAGGTGGTCTTGGGGCTAGAACAGAAGCCACAAGCTTTGCCACTCACTGAAACTCCGAAAAACTGGACTGTTGGAGGAGAAACAAAGCTGAACGGGCTTGGCTAGAGCTCCGGCGAGGGGTTAGCCGGTGACCGGTGGCACCTGGGGGTCGAGGGGAGTTGCTGGTGGTTGGGATGGGTGGAGGTAGGGTCGAAATGGAAGAAAAATGGCTGAAACGGGCAAAACAGGTGAAGCAGTACAGGCTGCTAGGCGAACCGACAAACCAATGACGGATTTCTTCCGACCGGTGGGTGGGTTGGCCAGAGGCTCCATTCGGCGAGTAGCAAATCCATCCTGAATGGTTTGGGCCTTCTGAGTGCGATGGTGGGTGGGCACAAAGGATGATTCTCACGAGAAGGTAACGAACAACTCATGTTTTCAGAGAAAGGTCAGCTAGAGTAGAAGTAGGAAGAAGAGAAAACAAGGGAGAGAGAGATCCGGTCGAAAATGGGGAGGAAGGAGGGGAGAGAGAGTGAAGTGAGGGCTGAAAGCACTCCTCATTAAGGCCATTAAATGGCTACTTCAAGTCCCCATGCAAGACATCATCATCTTCCCGCTCTTCTCTAGCATTTTTCTCCCTAATACTAGGCGCAAAATGGTCATTTCACCTTGCACAATTCCCACTTTGCCCTAGGGCTGAAAATGATGGGTGTGCCTAAGAATTGGGCTTGGAAATGAATATGAATGGGCTTGGGAATTGATTGGGTTCAAAAGGGCTAAGGATTGGTGTGGCATCCCAAAATTCATGGCAACCTCCAGATACATTAAGGCCTATGAATAGGTGATGGAAGTACCATGAAGTTGTATTGTAACCATTTGATCCATGATTTACAATAAGATTTATGGCCAAGCTTTTAATGGATAATTATTTGATAGGAAAGAAAATTCTATTATTGGCCATGTGTTTTATAAGTTGGAATTTATTGATTTATGATTTCAAGTTTTATGGCCAAGAGAATAAGGTAAATTAAGTATTTATATGATGGGTAATTAGGTGATGATTAACGGGAAAAATTAGAAGAGTGGGTTGAATTTTATCAGCCCAAGATCAGCCCCATCATTCAGCCCTTTTAGCCTGGCCCACAAAGCTCAAAGGAAAGGAGCTGCCATCGACCAAGGGGGAGGAGGCCCGGCCCATGAAGCCCATAGGGCTGTTGACGAAGGAGGGGCGGCCCATGGGAGGCCCATCCTCTTGCATGGCAATTACCAAGTGTCACCTGCATGCAAAGAAATGATTACAAGCTAATCATGAGGGGGAAGAAAGAAGAGGGCGGCGGATTAAGCGAGGAAAGGGAGAGAAAGAGAGGGGTGTCACACGAAGAGAAAGGGGGAAAGAGAGAGAGAGTTACCGTCTGAGAAAGGGAGAGTGAGCGTGCAAGAGAAGAAGAGGAAGAAGGAGGAGGAGTTCGCCGCCTAGTCGCCGCCGTTCGTTCGCCGCCTTGCCTGCCATTTGTCGCTGTGTTTGTGCACGGATTTGAGGCAAGTAGAGTCCAAAATCCTACCCTTTGCTTGCTGTGATATGTGTTGTAAGGGATGGTTCACTTTGGTTGTGGTAGAAGTGGAGAAATTCGAAGCTCTAGGGAGAAATATGGTAGCCTTGCATTCTGTTTTCTAGGAAGGCAGTCCAACCTTTGATGAAATTGTGATCTGCATGCAACATTTTAGTTGAAATATTATTTCGATTCCTTGATGAAAGTTGTAGATAACTTCATAGAGAGTAACATATCAAAATTTCAGAATAAATGAACAAGTATAGACCGGTGAAACTATTTTTCTTTGAAGAAGTCAGATTTGGAAATCGTAATGCTGACTTAGTGTGATTTTGTGAATTTTATAAAATTCTCCAGTTGAAATTAGATCTTTTGTTCTCAACAAAAGTTGAAGATGGAATGTTAAGGAGTAACATAATAACATTTTAGAGGAAATGGATGAGTTTAGCTTGGTGAAATGATTTTATTTCAAATGGCCAGATCTGGGAATTTTTGCTGAGGGTTAGAGACGGCTACGGTGATTATATTTTTTAATATATCACAAATATGATTTCGAGTTATACATGAAATATTTACTTTTGGACCTTTTCTACAACATATAAAAATTTCAGAATTTTTGAAGCTGATTTAGGATTTTTACCTAATTTGTGAATGAAACTGTGTATGGCAATATTCCGAAATTTTAAGGACTGTGATGCGTGGATTGTATTGATTTGAGTGATGTTCTTTTAATATGGTGTTCTTCACAGAATACTTCCTCTAGATCTTGTATATAACATGCCAAATTTTTAGAATTTAATAAGGCTTTTTACTAATTTTTCAAGAATTATGACCAAATGAGTGCAATCTGTTTTTCATCCGAAATTTGCTATATTTTCAAAAATAAATGAAATTGTTCCATGTGATAGAATGTCTTGAGTGGTTGATTATGCTGCATATGTAGTGACATATGGCATGTTATATGACATCAAATGCTGGTTGAGACCTTTGATAATTGTTGCATCAAATACCATGTTGAAATTGAGATAAATGTGAATATAAATTGAGATAATAACAAGACCGTCAGAGGTGTGAGCCAACGATACCCCGGGAGTATTGGGATGCCCGGAGTGTGTGTGCCGGATGTCCTCGGGAGTTTCGGGATGCCCAGAGGTGTGTGTCAGAAGCCTCGGAGGTGTGTGCCAGGGGGATACCTCGTGATGCTAGTTGGGGTATGAGATGCCCGAAGCGTGTGTGCCGGATGCTCGGAGGTGTGTGCCGAAGGTTCCTCATGATGCTAGGTTGGATGCGAGCGATAAATCGAGGGATGCAAACATTGGTCCCTAGAAAGAAAAAAAAATGATGTGATCTAATTGAAAGATAAAGATCGAGAATTGAATCATGTGCATGAGATGAACCTCGTGGGAATGCAAGCCTAGAGTGCATGATGATATGTGCACATTGCATGATGATATATGCATAGCTGCTTGATGATATAGGTACAAGTTGTATGATGATATATGCATGGCTGCAATGTGAGGTATGCTTCAATGCATGAATGATATGTGTTTTATTCATGATACCTTGATTGTTCTGTTTGATGCATTGTGTAGTTTGGCGGATCTTTACTGCTGAGTAGTTGTACTCACCCCTTTTGGGGATTAACATTTCGGAGTAAAAAGATGCCTCTTTCACCAGTTGTGCGTGGAACATTCTATGGCATACCTACTGACATTGAGGTGGAGTGCACCAAGCATTCCTGTTTAAGTATACCTGGTCTGGAGTATGTTCGAGTCCGAGTATTGGTGATGTATGACGTGGGTTCAGCTGATGGCCCTATTATCCAAGAGTTTTTGTCCATTCACGTTCGACGCAATGGGATGATGCTAGGGATGCTACCGCCGCCGCCGCCCGATGCACCGGGTTGGGTGTGATGGCACGTATGACTAGTGGGAGCTGACGTTTTCTTTTTGGGGCTAGCCGACGCTTGTCGATGGAGGGATGTACATGTTTCATATAGGGTCGAGTTCTCTTTTGGGTGAAATACGTTTATGCTTCCACTAATGAACTGCGCTGGGACCTTTACAAAAAAAAATGGAAAAGTATTCTATTGATCAACCCCTATGAACTATGGTTTCACTTAAATTAAAAAGTTACCTTACTGGTATGTAGTAGGATGAGTGATAAGTACCTGTGGTGACCCTAACGGATTGGGGGCTGTCGAGGGTTGCCACAACGATTGGTATCAGAGCAATTGTTATAGTTGGAGTGATAAGGAGCCTCATTTGGAAATTGAGGAATATGATGACAATGCACACCATAGGGTATTTAATGGAATAATTGGTTAACCTTGAATAACGAGTGATGGGTATTCACTCATAGATCCCTAGTAGTTTATCATGAGTTGCCTTTAGGTACCAGTAACATGTTTATGTTACTTATATAGTAGTAGTTGCTTTTAAATGGACACAATGAGTCTTAGATTATTCCTAAGGCAAATTCTTGGAAACTGCAGGAAAGTCATGGTGCGAGCTGGAAGTGCTCATCCATCGAAGGTTGAAGCCTCTGCTGCAAGGGCTGAACCCCGAATGGAAGATATCCTGCAGGCATTGGCCAATATTGGAAATCTGATGGAGAGGCAAGTGTAGTAACAACCCGAAGTGGAACGTCGCTTTCAAGGACTGGTGGAGCAATTTCTAAAGTTGAAGCCACCTAAGTTTAGTGGAATGGGAAGTCCTAAGGAGGCAGAACATTGGATTGATGGGATAGAACAAATTTTCCAGTTGTTGGACTATAGTGATGCTGAGAAGATAGTTTTGGCAAAGTACCAGCAAGAGGGAAATGCAAAGTTTTGGTGGAGAGCTTCGAGGGATACTATCTTTCCACTAGGTACTGATGTTAACTAGGATGAGTTTGTTAAAGCTTTTAATAGGAAGCATTTCTCTGACTATGCTAAGGATAATAAGATCATTGAGTTTGTTCAATTGGAGCAAAGGGAACTGACAGTGGATTAGTATGAGGCTTTCTGAATTGTCTAGGTATGCTCCTAGATTGATTGAGGATCATGAGGAAAAAGCTAAGAGATTTCTAAAAGGATTGAGGACTGATATTAGGAAACAACTAGTGCCTTTGAATATAAGGGATTATCATGAGAATTATGAAATGGCACAGTTAGTGGAGCAAGAGCTGGTGAGAGCGCAATCAGAGTTTAAGAGACAGCTGAGCTTTAGTGATATCAGAAGGGGTAAGAGACCCTATCCTGGTCAAAGTTAGACTTGGGAGGCTAAGAAAAAGAGCAATTTTGCAAATTTTGGAAGAGCTAGGGATAGCCTGAATATAGGGAAAGCACCCTATCAGCCTGATGTTTGTCAAAGCTGTGATGGGCGGCATGGCCCGGGACCTTGCAATGGACGGCTGAGATGTTATGATTGTGGACGAGTAGGTCACCTTAAGAGAGACTGCCCACAAGAAAGGTCGCAAATGAGTGTTGGTGTGACGTCCCAGGGCATCACGTACTAAGCGCAAGCAGAATTATGATTATCATTATAATCTTACCTAACTTGTAAACTCCTTTAGATAACCTATAGTGTTTACCATTGAAGGTTAGCATGTATAACATGGATTATTTAAAATCTCAAGTTTATATTATGAGGTTATCCTGCAATCACTCTACCTTCAAATTCAAAGTATTGGCCAAATCATTCATGCACATAAACAAGAACACAAGAAACTTCATTTCTTCTTATCATCATCAGGGCTTACAAAATTTATCAACTTGGACTCTTTCCATGTTCATCGCCTATATATACAACATATACATTACAAAAGTCAAGCGTAACAAAAGCCAGGGATAAAGGGTGAGGGTGTCTACTCCATGAGTTCCCACACAAGGCCGCATCTAACAAAAAACAAAAGTCAGTCAGCCTTTACACGATCCAAGGCGTCTAGGCGCCGTCCATACCCACTCCAAGTCCTCCTGCTCCAAAGGGTAAAGGTCCGAATATCCCCCCTTCATGGTTGATAAACCATGCAACGAACGTCATCAATGTCAAGTCAGCTCTACCGTCATCCAGCCATAAAGTAGCCTCATATTTGGAGAAAACCATGTCAATGTTGGGATCATACTCATCATGAAGAGAAACATCAAAACACACTACTGCCCCGTATCGAGCTACGGCGGTACATCCATGCTATCAATCTGAAAATGTAAGGTATGAGCAAACAACCTGACCCAGTAAAGAATGATAAAACTCTAACTTAAACAATCCACAGCCATCAATATTACAAGGGAATCATGGCCAAACAATTAAAGATACTAAGGTAGGATTGTCACAAGCATAAACAATTGAATATTAACACACCAGGTATATAATCACCTTATGAGTATCCATTTCTATGATTACCTTTCTTAATCTCAATCTCATATCAAGATGTAATGCAACAATAACAAATGGACTCACTCACCATATAGAATTATTTTTAGTGAGCATATGATCCACCCTCGATCAATCACTAACTGGAATTCAACTGGCCCGATGGAGTCACTTCCGGAAGTTACCTTATCCAGATTTCCACAATATTTCTATTATGGGCATCTCACTCCGAGGCATCCCAGCATTACTCGATCGAGGTCCTCCCAAGACCACTTAGCAAGGGGCATCTCACTCCGAGGCATCTCAGTATCACACAACCGAGGCATCCTTGATCACACACAAGGGCATCTCACTCCGAGGCATCCCAATATCTCTCTACCGAGGCATCCAAGACCACTCAGCAAGGGCATCCCAACTTCCAAGGGGCATCACCGGTATCTCTATACCGATGGGTTCATTCACTCACTTATGCACACGTTTCACACCACCACACCTTTGATTAATGCATTTATCGTACCCAAAAAAAAAAGACTCTAAAGTATCTATCTAACTCTCGTGAGCCTAGCACATGTGCGTGTCCAAATTATAAGGTAAAACCCATTACGTCATGTCACATTCCATGGCGAACAGATATTTATCCCATAATCAAGCACTATGCACCGCATGTTGGATGTATGCCCTAAAGCTACTATGTAATGGTTACATATTAGGGATTTTAGTTGTACTTTCATTATTATTATTTAATTAATGGCAATGACGTATTTATTCATTTGTCCAATTATATTATATTGATGAATGATTCCATAAGATCAGTTGTAACTAGACCTATCCTTGAGACGTCAAGAATATATGTGACGGGTTCATAGTTAGACTGAATCTTTAAATCGTTCCCGGTCGATGGATTATTGAGTGGATATTAATAATCCTGTTGAGACCGGTGTGTTCTTAACTTCGCCATTAAGTATTGGATACTTAAGAGAATGATAAGTCACATGTCATTGGGTATTATGATGCCTAAGTTAGAACACAGGTGTTTGTATTAGACAAATTCACTGAACGTGACGCATATGGAACGATTAGCGACATGGAAGCTTTTAGCGTGGTCAATGTCTAATTGTTCATGCTTTGGTCTTGTGTAAATAATCCTTAGACCTGAGGCACAGTGTTAACTTGTGTATTGAACAACTATGGTTCACGGGTGCACATAATGCCGGGTCGTTGATTCGTCTTTATACCTGATGGTCATAGTTTGTTCATATATGAAGTTACACGTGTGCGCAATATGGAATCTGTCTCCTTGTTATATGCAAGGTATGATAATGATGTCCTATGCGATCTAATTGTGACATTGCATTGAAATCCTCGGCCGGGGTTGTAACTGAGAATAAATTGTTTATATCTCGAATAAAATGCATGTCAATTAGATTTGTGCATATGATCGAATTAATGACTTGACTAATATTTCATGGTCTTTGTTTGATCGGGACATAGTAAGACAGAAGGATTGAATTATAGTGTAGCCAAAGCTGACAGGTTCATTATGTTCTTAAAATATTCACACTATCTGGGTAGCCATGACATATTGCTAGATGTCAATCATGGCTTGTAAGATCCAAAGATTAATTGGGACAATTAATTCTTGTGGGAGTACTAATGTGTTAGTACAAGTCTTACTACCAGCTTAGTGATGAACCTAGGGATGTCACACACCATAAACAATTAGTATAACGTGGAACAAGAGAGAAATATAATTGCAAATGTGCAATCGAATTGTGTCGATTTGAAATTAAATTAAATGAGATTTAATTTAATTTGTATTATAGTCACGAGCCTATTTGCATATGATGCACACGCATGCCCGAAGTGGATACATGTTAATGTATTCCATTTGTACATATAAGGATTATGTTATTATTATTTTTTTAAGGGAATTGATTAATTATTAATTAATTAATTGATTCATTAAAGTGGAAATGGTCAGCAATTTTTGCTGACCACTTCACCTGAATACGTGCACATGCACGCACGAATTCGTGCATGATGGTCAGCAACCACTGACCATCATACACGCATTTTGTTCGTGCATGGATGGTTAGCAACCGCTGACCATCATGCATGAAATCGTGCATAAACGGTCAGCGGTTGCTGACCGTTCCACTCGATCGTGCATGAGAATGAGGATCAGCAACGGTTGCTGATCCCACGATCGGCAACCGTTGCTAATTCGTGTATAAATATTAAAAAAAAAGGCTGCGAAAGGTTGCAACGTAGAGAGATTTTCTGTGGGCGTGTGTCTTGTGTTTTTAGAGACATACGAGTGATGCTTTGCTGAAAATAGAGAGCAAAGCGTGTTCTTGTGTCTTTGAGACGCAAGAAAGAAGAGCGTTATCTCATTTGGGCCGTGACTATTATACATCAAGAATACGACGGATTGTTTCCACATGATTGCTGGCACAATCATCATGGTTAATATCTGAAAGTTCTCTCTTCCGTTCGACGTTCGTTGTTGGTGTGTCTGAACTAGAGGTCCAACGCTTGTGGGACTCGAACTGTAGAACATCCGAACCGACTTGTTTCAAAGCGCGCTTCGAGAGGTATTTCATTTAACTCCCTTTTATGTTTAGATTTTTGATTAAAACGCACGAACAACGCCTTAGGAGAATCATGTGTAAAATATATTTTTGTTTCCGCTGCATTCATTTCGTTAATTTTTCTTATACATGATTCATGAAACCCCAACACCGCACTCATTGCACACACATGATACTATATGCATCTACACCTCAAATGATATATGAGACTTACTCTTATACAATTAATATCTATTAGAGGGTTATTAGACTCTATGTGTGTCATACAAGTCTAATATAAAAGACACATCATCTAATATATGTTCTCGGGTCCAGACAGTTTACTAGCTAAATATACAGTTTCGGTTTTGGACACAAAAGGTATATTAATTCTTGTCGAAATACTACCAAATTTTAGTATGTTATATTTGAGATATATATTGACATTTTCCGTAGAGAAACTTAAGTCTAATTCTCACTGTATTAAGAGTAACAATTGCCATAATCTTTACTAGCACTCTGTATCGACATCCAGATTCTTTATCTACAAAGAAAATTGTTTCACTAGCCAAATCTTATCCATTTAATCTCAAATGTTTACACGTCATTCCTTAAGATGTGTTCTAAAATTTTCATTAAGGATTCGAAGTCCAAATCTAACTAGGTAAATACATAAAATTCGGATAATCAGTAAAGGTCAAACCGTTTCTCACAAGAACAGTTTACTGGTTTTACTAAGTTCACTTCTATCTCTACGTTTTCTATATTCATATGATTATAGCTACGTCATAACTTGATCTTATAGATGTTCTATCATGTATAATGGTTTCTATCTTATTTCCATTAACATACATAAAGAAAATAACACAGAACAGAAGACTCCATAACCGTATTCACCTAGAACAGAATAGGTACACGATTTCCTTTACTTCTAACCCGGCTAAACCACTTATCTTTTCACAAACTTCTTCTACAATACTGCAATGCCTAATCTCAGTAACTTAAGGCACCTTCGGCATGTCTTTCTCTAACAAATAATCAATCCACAACTCGGCTCGAAGTGCTGTTGCATCCGTGAGTTCACTCATCACAGTATACACCACATCCATCCACTCGACATCCATTTCATCACTTCACTCAACAAAACAGCATACTCAGACTTGGATTTCAAAACATGCAAGGCTCAAAAACAACATGCAATAGTTTCTACCTTTAATCTATCACTTACTCAGCTTAGATTAACCATAAAACAGCAACTACAAACTAAATCCTTCACTGTTTGGATTGACTCGCAAGCTTTCTTGATAGAACAATGGATAACTTTCAATTTAGAGTTATATCTTTCCTTACCTTGTTCAGCTACTAGCCAACACAAAGATTCTTCAAGATCAACACCAAAATCTCATATGCAAGAAGAAGAAATCACTGGTTTGCTGCTGGTTTGCTTCTGGTTTCACCGCTCAACCGAGAGAAAAAGAAAGAAGAAGATGAAGATGGGTTGCTCGGTTTTATATGGAGCGAGAGAGAGAGAGGGTTACGAAACTTAAGGGGGAAATAGGTCTACAAGGCTAATCCCTAGGCTAGACTAATGATGAAACTTGCTAATGATTGTGTTTCTTGAACTTGATGGTTTCGGTTTCTAGAGGAAAGAAATCCGTGGGTGTCACATGCAAGAAGAAACGAGAGAGAGATGTCGTGGCCTCCAAGCTTGTTCTCTCAAATTTAATTTGTCACTCAAAATCAATTAATCTCTAATCCGAGTCATTAGTCGGTTCATTAGTTTCTAATGTTTAACATATGTTATGTCATGACTTTGTATAATCATAAAAGGATTGAAATCAAGTAGAAACAAAAGGAAATTAAGTTAATGTTAGTTTATAAAGAATTCATCACAAAAATGCTAAAGTTAGAAATTGATATTAGCATTATAAACATTAATCAAGTTATCATAACTATAATCTATAAAATAAAATCATTCGGGCCTAAATATTCATTTCCGGACCAACAGGCTTAATCTATAACAATTCCGGCCCACTAAACTACATCTACAAATCTAATAATTTCGAACCTTGGCCCGCTTCAAGCCAAGTCCAAGCCCATAATCTCTCATTCGACTTCTCAAGTCCAATTCGTGTGGCCTACTTACTTCTCAAGCCCACACATTTCTCACGATCCATCGGGTTCAATTCCTGGCCCAATCTAATTAATCTAATGAAGGTTGGTGAAATTTGGGATGTCATAGTTGGCTTCGGGCGACAGGCACAACAGAGTGCTGTTAGACCAAACCTACCAAGGAATCCTCAGAGGCCACCAGCATAAGGAAGGGTGTATGTGGTCACCCAAGAGGAAGTGAAAACTTCCATAAATGTTATATCAGGTACGATTTTCATAAATGGCAAGAAGGCATATGCATTGTTTGACACGGGTGCTACGCATTCATTTATATCTGAAAGATATAGGCAATTGAGTGAATTAGAAGCTACGCCTCTTGAGACGCCTCTGTGTTTCCACGCCTTTAAAGAATATGATATTATCTACGATGAAGTGTGCAAAATGTAAGATAACAATAGGAGGAAGGGATACGGAAATAGACCTAGTCGTAATGGCTATATATGATTTTGATATTATCATAGGAATGGATTGGCTTCGTATAGGAAAGTGATCCAATTTGTTTGACCGGACTAGTCTAGTTGTGAATTTTTTGGAGGTCAGACCAACTCATCTATAGCACTTATTTCAACAATAGAGGCTCATGCATTACTTGAAGAAGGATGTCAAGGGTACCTGGCAGTGGCTAAGGATTTTGCTAGGGAAGAACCTAAACTCGATGAAATTCGAGTAGTCAGTGAATTTCCATATGTATTTCCTGAGGAGTTACCTGGTTTACCACCGGAATGAGAAATTGAATTTGAAATTGAACTAATGCCTGGAACAGGACCAATATCGAAAGCCTCGTATAGGATGGCCTTAGTGGAACTGAAGGAACTGAAGGTGCAACTACAAGAGTTGCTTGATAAAGGATTTTCATTAGGCCAAGTGCTTCACCTTGCGGTGCACCAGTTCTATTCGTGAAAAAGAAAGACGGGTCGATGCATCTATGTATTGATTACAGACAGCTGAATCAAGTGACTATAAAGAATAAGTATCCTCTACCTAGAATTGATGATCTATTCGACCAACTACAAGGAAGTTCAGTCTTTTCTAAGATTGACTTGAGATCGGGATACCATCAGTTAAGGATAAATAAAGAAGACATTCCTAAGACTGCATTTAGGACTCGTTATGGGCATTATGAGTTCTTAGTTATGCCTTTTGGATTGACGAATGCACTAGCCACATTCATGGATCTGATGAATAGGGTATTTAAGCCTTATTTGGATCAGTTTGTAATTATCTTCATTGATGATATCTTGGTATATTCTAGAGGACTTGAAGAGCACGAGCAACGCTTGAGCATAGTTTTAAAAACTCTGAGAGATCATAAGTTGTATGCCAAATTCAGCAAGTGTCAATTTTGGCTGGATCGGATAATATTTTTGGGATAGGTGGTGTCAGAAGGAGGAATTGCAGTAGACCTGGTGAAAGTTGAGATGGTAATAAATTGGCCGAGACCGACAACACCCACTGAGATCCGAAGTTTCTTAGGACTGGTTGGTTATTATAGAAGATTTATTGAAGGGTTTTCACGACTGGCAAGCCCCTTAATGAAATTAACGAGGAAGAATGTAAAGTTTGAATGGAGTGGAGAGTGTGAAAGGAGCTTTTAGGAACTTAAAAGAAAATTGACCACGGCTCCAATCCTAACTATACCATCTGGGTCTAATGGTTTTACAGTATATAGTGATGCATCTCACAAATGACTGAGATGTGTTTTGACGCAATATGGCAAGGTCATAGCCTATGCATCGATGCAACTAAAACCTCATGAACTCAATTACCCAACGCATGATTTGGAATTGGCGGCTATAGTGTTTGCTTTGAAAATATGGAGACACTATCTGTATGGAGAGAAGTTTGAAATCTATACAAATCATAAGAGCTTGAAGTATTTATATTCTCAAAAAGAGTTGAACATGAGACAAAGGAGGTGGATGGAGTTATTGAAAGATTATGACTGTGAGATACGATACCATCCAGGAAAGACAAACAAGGTGGTAGATGCCCTTAGTCGAAAGTCGGCTATGGACATGGCTAGTCTAAGAATAACAAAGTGGAATCTGTTAAAGTCAATTGTGGACTTAGACTTCAAGTTGGAAATGGACCACCTTACTGGTATGCTTACTGCATTAAGGATTGAGCCTAAAATCATTCATAAAGTTAAGATTTTACAAAAATCTGACCAGGAAATTTTGAAGATACAAGACGCTGTGTCTTTAGGAGAAAGACCAGAATTTCAAGTCTTTGAAGATGGAGTGGTGAGATGCCAAGGACAACTTTGTGTTCCCGACAATGAAGAAGTGAAAAAGGAAATTCTATCGGAGGCACATAGGAGTAATTATAGTATTCATCCGGGTAGCACAAAGATGTACAGGAATTTACGTCAGCAATTTTGGTGGAATGGCATGAAAGTAGATACGGCTAAACACGTTTCTCAATGTTTAACGTGCCAACGAGTGAAGGCGGAACATCGCAAACCTGCGGGACTATTGAGACCGTTAGACATACCAGAGTGGAAATGGGAGCATGTAACGATGGACTTTGTGCAAGGACTGCCAAGGACATCAAATGGTCACGATTCGATTTGGGTGATAGTGGATCGTTTGACTAAGTTTGCTCATTTCCTAGCTGTCCACATGAACTATTCAATGAATAAACTTGCTGAGATGTATGTAAGCCAAGTAATACGCTTACATGGTATTCTGTAACGATCACCTCTGATCGAGACTCTAGGTTTACTTCAAATTTTTGGCGAAGTCTCCAAAATGCCTTAGGGACAAAGCTTCAATTTAGTACTGCTTTTCATCCATAAACAGATGAACAAATAGAAAGAGTGATCTAGACTCTAGAAGATATGCTAAGAGCCTGTGTTATTGACTTTAGAGGAAGTTGGAATGAAAATTTGCACCTGATAGAGTTTGCCTATAACAATAGTTTTCAAAAAAGTATAGGCATGGCTCCATATGAAGCATTATATGGAAGAAGGTGTGGAACCCCTGTCTATTGGAATGAAGTAGGTGAAGGAAAACTGACAGGACCCGAGCTAGTGCAAGTTACTACAGAAGCGGTCGAGATAATCAAGAAAAGACTTAAGACAGCCCTGAACCAACAAAGAGACTATGCCGATAGGCGTAGAAGGTCTTTAGAGTTTAATGTGGGGGATCATGTATTCCTTAAAGTATCCCCTATGAAAGGAATATCTCGATTTGGAATGAAGGGTAAGTTAAGCCCTAGATTTCTTTGACCTTTTGAGATACTTGAAAGAATAGGAGATGTAGCTTATCGTTTGGCATTGCCTCCAAAATTGGGAAATTTACATGATGTGTTTCATGTGTCGATGTTGAGAAAGTAGCAGCCGAATCCTGGTCACATACTCGATCATGAAGCCATCAAAGTGGACGAGAAAATGAGGTACATTGAAGAGCCTGTGCAAATACTGCATCGAAAGGAGCAAATTCTTAGGACCAAGAAAATCCTGTTGGTAAAGATATTATGGCGACATCATGGTGTGGATGAAGCCACATGGGAGAGTGAGGAATCGATGAGGGAAAGGTACCCTTACTTGTTTCAAACGGCATAAGTGATGTCTAATTTCGAGGACAAAATTCTCTAAGGAGGGGAGAATTATGGCATCCCAAAATTCATGGCAACCTCCAGATACATTAAGGCCTATGAATAGGTGATGGAAGTACCATCAAGTTGTATTGTAGCCATTTGATCCATGATTTGCAATAAGATTTATGGCCAAGCTTTTAATGGATAATTATTTGATATGAAAGAAAATTATATTATTGGCCATGTGTTTTATAAGTTGGAATTTATTGATTTATGATTTCAAGTTTTATGGACAAGAGAATAAGGTAAATTAAGTATTTATATGATGGGTAATTAGGTGATGATTAAAAGGAAAAATTAGAAGAGTAGGTTGAATTTTATTGGCCCAAGATCAGCCCCATCATTCGGCCCTTTTGGCCTGGCCCGTGAAGCTCAAAGGAAAGGAGCTGTCATCGAACAAGGGGGAGAAGGCCCGGCCCATGAAGCCCGTAGGGCTGTCAACGAAGGAGGGGCGGCCCACAAGAGGCCCATCCTCTTGCATGGCAATTACCAAGTGTCACCTGCATGCAAAGAAATGATTACAAGCTAATCATGAGGGGGAAGAAAGAAGAGGGGGCGGATTAAGCGAGGAAAGGGAGAGAAAGAGAGGGGTGTCGCACGAAGAGAAAGGGGGAAAGAGAGAGAAAGTTACCGTCCGAGAGAGGGAGAGCGAGCGTGCGAGAGAAGAAGAGGAAGAAGGAGGAGTTCATTCGCCGCCTTGGCTGCCGTTTGTCGCCGTGTTTGTGCATGGATTTGAGGCAAGTAGAGTCCAAAATCCTACCCTTTGCTTGCTGTGATATGTGTTGTAAGGATCGTTAACTTCGGTTGTGGTAGAAGTGGAGAAATTCGAAGCTCTAGGGAAAAATATGTTAGCCTTGCATTCTGTTTTCTAGGAAGGTAGTCCAGCCTTTGATGAAATTGTGATCTGCATGCGACTTTTAGTTGGAATTATTTCGCCTCCTTGATGAAAGATGTAGAGAACTTCTTGGGGAGTAACATATCAAAATTTCAGAATAAATGAAGAAGTATAGACCGGTGAAACTATTTTTCTTTGAAGAAGTCAGATCTAGAAATCGTAATGCTGACTTAGCGTGATTTTGTGAATTTTATAAAATTCTCCGATTGAAATTCGATCTTGTGTTCTAGTGAAATTTGAAGATGACAAGTTAAGGAGTAACATACTAAAATTTTAGAGGAAATGGATGAGTTTAGGTTGGTGAAATGATTTTATTTGAAATGGTCAGATCTGGGAATTTTTGCCGAGGGTTAGAGACAGCTACGGTGATTATATTTTTTAATCTATCACAAATATGATTTCGAGTTCTACATTAAATATTTACTTATGGACCTTGTCTATAACATATAAAAATTTCATAATTTTTGGAGCTGATTTAGGATTTTTACCGAATTTGTGAATGAAACTGTGTATGGCAATATTCCGAAATTTTAAGGACTGTGATGCGTGGATTGTATTGATTTGTGTGATGTTCTTCTGATATGGTGTTCTTGACAGAATACTTTCCTCTAGATCTTGTATATAACATGCCAAATTTTTTGAATTTAATAAGGATTTTTACTAATTTTTCAAGAATTATAACCAAAGGAGTGCAATCTGTTTTTCATCCGAAATTTGCTGTATTTTCAAAAATAAATGAAATTGTTCCATGTGATAGAATTTCTTGAGTGGTTGATTATGCTGCATATGTAGTGACATATGGAATGTTATATGACATCAAATGCTGGTTGAGACCTTTGATAATTGTTGCATCAAATACCATGTTGAAATTGAGATGAATGTGAATATAAATTGAGATAATAACAAGACCATCGGAGGTGTGAGCCGACGATGCCCCGGGAGTATTGGATGCCCGGAGTGTGTGTGCCGGATGTCCTCGGGAGTTTCGGGATGCCCGGAGGTGTGTGCCGGGGGGATACCTCATGATGCTAGTTGGGGTATGAGATGCTCGGAGTGTGTGTGCCGGATGCCCGGAGGTGTGTGCTAGAGGTTCCTCACGATGCCAGGTTGGATGCGAGCAATAAATTGAGGGATGCAAACATTGGTCCCTGGAAAGAAAAAAAAATGATGTGATCTAATTGAAAGATAAAGATCGAGAATTGAATCATGTGCATGGGATGAACCTCATGGGAATGCAAGCCTGGAGTGCATGATGATATGTGCACGCTGCATGATGATATATGCATGGCTGCTTGATGATATAGGTACAAGTTGCATGATGATAGATGCATGGCTGCAAGGTGAGGTATGCTTGAATGCATGAATGATATGTGTTTTATTCATGATACCTTAATTGTTCTGTTTGATGCACTGTGTAGTTTGGCGGATTTTTACTGCTGAGTGGTTGTACTCACCCCTTTTGGGGATTAACATTTCAGATTAGAATGATGCCTCTTTCACCAGTTGTGCATGGTACCTTCTATGGCATACCTACTGAAGTTGAGGTGGAGTGCACCGATTATTCCTATATTAGTATATCTAATCTGGAGTATGTCCGAGTCCGAGTATTGGTGATGTACGACGTGGGTTCAACCGATGGCCCTATTATCCAAGAGTTTTTGTCTGTTCACGTTCAACACAATGGGGTGATGCTAGGGATGATATCGCCACCGCCGCCCGATGCACTGGGTTGGGTGTGATGGCACGTATGACTGGTGGGAGCTGACGTTTTCTTTTTGGGGATAGCCGACACTTGTCGAAGGAGGGATGTACATGTTTCATATAGGGTCGAGTTCTCTTTTGGGTTATAGCCTTAGTTGGTGTGCATTGCATTATGGTTATTGAAGTTAGAAATGGTGAGATACATTTATGCTTCCGCTGATGAACTGCGCTGGGACCTTTACAAATAAAAAAAAAATGGAAAAGTATTCTATTGATCAACCCCTATGAACTATGGTTTCACTTAAATTAAAAAGTTACCTTACTGGTATGTAGTAGGATGAGTGACAAGTACCTCTGGTGACCCTAACGGATTGGGGGCCATCGAGGGGTGCCACAATTGGACCATGGGCTTGGAAGAAGGAATAGTTGGTTTGGGCTCAATGAGCTCATTTGCTTGCTTTAGGCCCATCATGGTGGTTGTCCCACCTTGGGCCTAAGGCCCACACTGGTCTTGCTCGGCCTACGTCCTCATAGGCTCGTTTCCTCAGTCCATAAACCCCTTTTTCCAAATAGTCGGCTTAACAGGCACTGTCGACTATTGAAGTAGCATCATCCAAAGTCCATCCTAGACGTTCCCGATAATTCAAAGTCCAACCTTTAGTTCTCATGCCATGTCAATTTCCCCTAATGCCATTTTGGGTACACCTCAGACTGATAGGCGGCTTTGAGGATTCACGCGTAATTGACTCTGCCCAAACCACGTTCAAGACATCTCGACGCATGCACATCCTTGACTACATGAATTTGTGGAGGATGGATTATTATTTCAAAGTACACGATTACCGGGGATTGACCTAGGGTCGTTCGCAGGTTCGATAACAGTAAACGGAATCACCCGTCGTTCTATTATGTGTTGTCCACGAATCAACTTCTAGTCGTCCCTGGAATCGGCTTACCTATCTACAGGATCGTCCTCACGCAAATCTCATGGTCAAGTTGTTTTCCCAGGCCAAGTTGTTTAGTCGCATGAGTTTAGTCCTCATTAGCCTTTCCCCTCAAGGTCAGTATCTCAGGAGTGATCAATTCCGAGTGAGATCAACCAACAATCCATTGACGAAATTCACATTCATTCATCCCTCAGAGGGCTCGAATGTCAGGATGTCACATGCATTATTTTTTAAATCCAATTAGGTGGTTAGATTAACACATTCGGCTTAATTAGGCATTTATTGAATTAATTTGCATTTATTTAATTAATTTTGTAATTTATTTAATTATTTAATATTTTCGAGAAATTATATCAGGATAGTTGATTGTCGGAATTTTGTGTTGATTGTCGTGGTATGATTAGTTTATGCAATTGAATGATAATTTATGTAATTGAGTGGTGATTGTGATTTTTGGTTAATTATTTCAAAATTGTGAAATTTTGGTATTTAATGAGAAAATACCAGGTGTCGAGTTTTGACACCAAAAATGTTTTTAAGTACTATATCAAATAGTGAGATTTTTAAAAAGAAGGATATCACTTTTTATGGTTCGATCTGACTGTGTATCCACACACAATTATTTTACTGAGTGTTTTTAATACGAAGAAAATAGGCCAAGTGCATTATCTTAATTGAGGCGTTTGAGTGCAAAGCACAATATCCTTAGTTGGGATTGGATGGTCATGTGATGAGTATGAGAACCCGTCCCCGATGTGTGTCGGGTGGAAGATGCTCCTATATGGAATGCGCCTAACAACGGATGCCGAATCACGGTAGAGGCCGGACCGAAACTCCTTTGGGAATGTCGTCTAGAGGTAGACGTTGCCATGCTCAAGGGATGAGACAATGCCTGATTACACTAGAAGATCGATGTGCGTCGGGTAGGTCATGCCTGTGTGGGCAAAAATCAATTGGAACGTGTGAATGATTAAGATAAATGCGCTTGATTATAGGACAAAATTGTGTGGCACAGAATGGGACATGTCATAATGATTTGGCCTTATAATCGGGACCCTTGTGATTGATTGAAATATGAGTGAGACGTTCCAATTGATGTATGCATTTATTATATGTATCTATTATATGAACTGTATTGACGTGCAGGAAAGAACTGAGGTGAGGTGAGTCTTATATGATGTGTGATTAGACTGCCTCTAGGCGGATTACCTTCCTAATTGAGGTTAAGGGCGTGAACTCGTTGAAACATTGTCTCACCCCGTTGTGGGTTTCATCTTTTTAGGTCCTTAGATGGAGGCAAGGTCGGTTCGTTTTGGATAGCAGCGGGGGTATACCGAGCAGAGGTCCCTGTCCCTAGGAGTTCCTGGCTCCATGAACTCATCGTGACCACTATCTTAGTTGATGATAACCTACCATAATTGGTACCTCATCGATTTAGGGCGTGGTTTCATCATGGGCCTACTAGGGTCCGGGAAGGTCCCCTTCAGGGTTTTGACGTATCCACCGTTGCGGGCAAGGGAGTAGCTGACCCCCCTAACGGTGTCATGGTAGATCCGGACCCCAAGTAGATAGGGTCCAAGGTAGGGTTAGCTAGGGACTTCTTTTAGAGATTGTGACTTTTGTTTATATAATTTTGCAGGCTAACCTACTTGTTTATATAAGTGTGTTCATGAGATTTGGTTGACCTACTTGCCTATTTCACTTTCGCATTTGCATGAATCGATTTGGGTCGGCAACGCATCCTAGGAACATTGCAATTTTATCGACCACCATGGGATGTGCGCACGCTCAAGGTTCGGGCATAACAATGCTGGAAGACCGCCGACTGTTGAGTTGGCCATGCCCGAGGGGGCGTAATCAATTGGAACGCGTGGATGATTGAGATAAACATGCCTGATTATGGGACAGAATTGTGTGGCACGGAATGGACGTGTCATAACGATTTGGCCTTATAATCGAGACCCTTGTGATTGTTTGAGATATAAGTTAAGGCATTCCAATTGTTGAGTGTGATTACTACCTATATATGTTATATGAGTTGTACTAACATGTAGGAAGGTGCATAAGCGAGGTAAGTCTTCTAGGATGTGTGATTACGCCACCTCTAGGTGTATTACATTCTTAATCGGGGTTTAGGGCATGAACTCACTAAGACATTGTCTCACTCCGTCGTGGGTTATATTTTACAAGTCCTTAGATGGAGGAGCATCACGTACGATATGGGATTCCGCAGACGATGGATTTTCAGCATACCTTCCTCCTTATTCCTGGGACTACCCTGACTTGGGAGTTAGTTGAGTCCGTGGTATGGGTCAATTAGGGCTTACCTTAGTTGGTACCTCATCAATTCGTAGCATAGTTCATTGGCTTCCGTCAAAGGGGTAGGGAGGGTCCCTTACGAGATTTTGATGGGCCTCCCGTTGGGACTAGGGAATGGGAGGCAGCGCATCCTATGGATCTCGACACTCCTAACGGTGTCGTGGTGGACCCAGAGCCCCCTGAGCTATTCGAGCCCATGGATGAGGAGTCTAGTGCCTAGATGGCTTATTAGCTCTTCTTTTTGGAGTTAGGCCTTTGTATATGGATTAGTTTTGTGTATATATTCGATGTGTTTATAAAGAATGTTTGGTTTGATTTGGTTGTCCTGCTTTTTTATCCCATGTTGATTGTTGTTTGGAGATTGTTTATTTCGCTTCCACATGTGCAAAATCGATTAGGTTGGCTACGCATTTTGGGAATGTCGCAATTTGATCGACCATCGAGGGATGTGTGCGCACTTGAGGTTCGTGGCATGAAAAAAATTATAGCTTTGCCCATGATCAACTTGTCTAAAAGTGGGTCTCCGCCAAGGTGATCCCATCTCTCCCTACCTTTTCACTCAGGTTATGGAGGTGCTTTCAGGGATCATTTCTAGGTACTCTTTGAGGCTTGATTTCAAGTTCTTTTGGAGTTGTAAGGCGAAGGGTCTCTCACATCTTATTTTTTTGCAGATGATGTATTCCTTTTCTGTGAGGCTGACATCCCTATAGTGACTCTCCTCAAGGAACGTCTTCAAATCTTTTCCTCATAGAGTGGCCTTCGTCCTAACCCATGCAAGAGTGAAATTTTTTTGGCGGGTGGTGTGTCTTCCTTAAGGAATGGTATCCTTTTTGAGTTAAGCTTCCAAGAAGGGAACCTGTCGGTTCGTTACCTGGGGGTCCCTATTATTACTTTGAGGATCAGCAAAGCAGACTACTATGCCCTTGTCAACTGCATCACTGCAAAGATTTATTCTTGGACTCACCGATTCCTCTCTCTTACTAGACGGCTTCAGCTTATCAGGTCAGTTCTTCACGTTATACAAGCCTATTGGGCTAGTGTATTTTTGTTAACTATAGCTGTGCTGGAGTAGATAGAGAAAATCCTTAGACAATTCAAGTGGAAAGGGCTGGATCTAGGCAGGGGTGGTGCTAAGGTAGCTTAGGATGAAGTTTGCCTTCCAAAATATGAAGGAGGGCTGGGTATCAGGAGACTCCAAGATTGCAATAAAGCCGCCATGTTGAAGCATATCTGACTCTTTTTCTTAGACAATGAAACACTGTGGTGTAGGTGGATTCATTCCACCTTCTTAAAAAACAAGAACTTTTGGGTCGCTAGAAAGCCAACCTTTGGCTCCTAGGCCTGGAAGAGTTTGTTGAATTTTATGAGTAATTTCCGGATGGCCTTCTACTGGAACATTGGCAATGGCCAAGTGACCTCTTTGTGGTTTGATAATTGGCACCCTAGGGGGCCCCTGAGCTTATTCTTCTCAGACAAGCTTATCTATAGCTCAAGGCTTTCTAGGTAGACTTGTGTCGCTGACCTCTTCTCAAACGATGGCCAGGCCCTCAAGACAGTGCTTGAATCATGGGGTCACCCCCTTCCTGTCCTTATTGGTGACCCGAACTTTTGTTGCTGGCGAGAGAGCCCCATGGGCCGGTTCACAGTGGCATTTGCATGGAACTCCATTAGGAAAAAGAAATCTCGAGTCTTTTGGCATGCCTTTGTGTGGAATAACACCATAACGCCTTGCTATTAGCTTAATCTTTGGCTTATTGCCAAGCGCAGACTCCTAACCCAGGCTCTCCTTCAGTCTTATGGTAGAATTGGAAGTGCTGCCTATGCATTTTGCAAGAGTATGCCTAACTCTATTGATCATTTATTTTTTGGTTGCTGTGTCACGTCTAGTATTGCTTTATTTCGGGCTTCCAGATGCAACTTGCCTTGGCACAATAGGACTTAGAGGGAGAACCTCCGTTCGGATGCTACTGTTTTGATGGGGAAAGACTTCTACAAGTGCATTGCACGCTTTTACTTTGGCGCTCCTTGTCATATCATTTGGAAATATAAGAATAGCATCATCTTCAAGGACCAGCTTCTTACGATCTCAACCATGAAGAACCACCTCTTCAAAGTGGTCCAAGATAAGGTTATCACCTTCAAGAACATAGAAGATAATTTTAGAAATAGAAGGTTGCAGAGAACTTCGGGCTTGGACCCGATTATATTCACAGGGGATCCATAGGATGGCTAACGTCTGCTGCTTTGGTTTTGATGGTGCCCTTTCCCCTTGCCTGAGGCTTGGTTGGTAGCCAGTTGTCCATGTCGTGCTCTCTTTTGGTGCTGGTATTGTAGTGTGTGTGCCGTGTCTAGTGGCTCTTACATCTCGTCACCCTTCCACTCCTTATGATCCTTCATTTGGAGTGTAAGTTTCCAGTGACAAGATCTTTTGTACATCTAGCCTTTCCTCATTATATTTATTACCTTTTACCAAAAAGAAAAAAATGTCTAAAAGTGGATCACGTACTTCTCCCATTGTGGTTGCTTGGGATCCTCCACCTCAGGGATGGATTTCACTTAACATGGATGGAATATCTTAAGGTAATCTTGAAATTGCAAGAACCGGAGGGTTATTCTAAAATGAAGAGGGTGACTGGCTCGGCGGTTTTACCTTATTCCTTGGAATATGTTCATTTGTACAAGCAAAACTATGGGCACTATGGTTGAGACTTACCATTGTAAAGCAACAAGGTTTCCATAAGCTCATCATTGAGATGGATCCCAAAATTATTATAGAACTTGTTAAACAAGAGAGAATAGCAGACAACACTGGACCAGCACTTCTTAAGGATATCAAGAGACTATTGAGCTCTCATTTTGAGTTCAAAATGCATCACATCTTTTCGAGAAAGCAATCGACCTGCTGATATGCTTGCCAATATTGCCATAGTAAAGCATTTAGGTATTACATTCTACTTGCATCCTCTTAGAGAATTATCTCATGTTTTGTTTAGTGACAAAGTTCAAATTGTAGATTTTAGACGTTCATTCTTCTTAGCATGTACCTTATATTTACCACACAAAAATAAAGATTAAAAAAGGGGCACTTGGACCAAGTATCCAGGAAAATTTCATGTTGCAAAGAACCCTTCTTTGCTTGTCAGCAAAGAATTTACTATGGGATTTGTCAAATGAAATTCAATCTATCAAGCAATTGCATCCATATGTTTTCTCTAGCGAATCAACAATTCCCTCAAATGCGTCTTTGTCCTTTAGAAAAATTGACCAAGCAAAGTTCGTAAAAAATTCCCTAATAAGGATTGGCTACTGAGAGGTGCTTAAAAGCATATGTGAAATGGGCGCAGTAGTTATGCAAGAAATAAGAGAGGTTCGTGTATATTGTACGTTGTTCGGATCGCAGATACATGTCTAACTTTAGTCCCTGGATGAAGCTATTCTAGATCCCCACAAAAACAGCAACACCCAATTCTACCTCGGCCGCAGCCGCAGCCACTGCACCATCACCCTCCGCTGTCCTACACTAAGTCACCGGCATGGTAGACGAAGCCATGTCGTGTGGCACCCCTGAACACTTGAGGTCGCCACAGCTTGCCATTGCCTTTATCTCACTAAGATATCCGTTACCTGTCTTTTACATAAAGGGGTCTAAAGAAGGACAGAGCTCCTTAGGCATTTTTTTTTTTAAAAAAAAAAAAGGTCCCAGCACAACTTATCAGCGGAAGCATAATTGAGTCTCACCATCTCTCCCTCCAATAACCATAATGCAATGCACACCAACTACACATCATATGAAAAGATGAAGCTGAGCCACTTTTATTTATATATTTTCAAGATTGATTTCTTGGGTCGGTACAACCAAAAAGACAAGCCAAGACTTTTAACTACACTTGGTCACAACCCAAAAGATATCTCGACCCCTATATGGATCACGTGTCATCCTCCATCTACCAGTGTCGACTACTCTAAAAAAGAAACGTCAGCTCTCTACCCCTCACGCGGCCATCACACCCATCCTGGCGCATCAGGCGGTGGCGGCGACAACATCCCTCGAATCACTCCATCTCGGCGTACGTGGACCGACAAAAACTCCTGGATGACCGGGCCCCCAGCCAGGCCCACATCATACATGACCAGCACGCGAACTCGCACAAACGTCAGACCAAGGATGGTAACGCAATCGATCTCCGAACACTCTACCTCCACGTCAGATGGGAGGCCGTAAAAAGTACCCCGCATGACCGGAGAGAGCGGCATCTTCCTAATCTGAAATGTTGGTCCCCGAAGGGATGAGTACAGCCACTCAGTAGGTAAAAGATCCATTAACTACTCAATGCATCACACAATACAATCACAACATCATAGCATAGTACATATCATCCATGAATCCAAGCATAACTTACCTTGCAGCCATGCATGTGTCATCATATCATATGTGCATACATCCCCATGCACTCATCACCAAGCATTTATACATATACCATCATGCTATAGGTGCACATACAACCATGCACTCATCGTCATCATATCATACATATACCATCATGCCATAGGTGCACATACAACCATGCACTCATCATCATCATATCATACATATACCATGCCTCATGTACACATCATATCATACAGCCATGCATACATGTCACCATACCATGCATGATTCAATTTTCCACTTTTTATCTTTCAATTTGATCACCACATCTTTCTTTCCCGGGATCAGTAATTGCATCCCACATTCTATCACTCGCACCCTAATCTGGCATCGTGAGAAACCTTCGGCACACACCACCGGGCATCCGGTACCCCCACATTCCGGGCATCTCGTATCTCAACTGGCATCACGAGGCATTCCCCGAGCACAAACCTCCGAGGCTTCCGGCACCCAACCATTCCGGGCATCTCGAAACTCCCGAGGACATCCGGGCATGTATCGTAATACAACCGGGCATCCAGCACCCCACATCCCGAGCATCCTGACACTCCTAGGGCATTATCGGCTCACCTCCAACAGTTTCCTCATTCATCATAATTCATATTCACCAATTTATGTCTCACAATCAACATGGCACATGATGTAATGGCAACAAAGTCAAATTCAACATGTGCAGTAAGATTTGATCACTTAAATCAAGACGTGCGGACCCCTGGAGTGCCATAACTTTGGCCAAAGGGACACTTAAGTGCCATAACTTACGAAAGGTACACTTAAGTGCCACATTTTAAGAAAAGTGGGACACTTGAGTGCCATCTCCGGCGAAGTTGGCCGGAAATCATACGTGGCATTAAAATATTAATATTTCTCGCTGATGTGTCTCGCCGGAGAGCTGAGTCAGCTCGAATTTGGCCAAAACGACGTCCTTTTGACATCATTTGAATTTTCTAATAATATAAAATTATTTAAATTAAATTAAAAATAAATTTATTTAAACATTTTTAAAAAATTTAAAAAATTTTGAAACTTTAAAACATTAAAAAAATTAAAAAAATTACAAAATTACAAAAAATTTACAAATTTACAAAAAATTTACAAAATTTACAAAAATTTTACAAAATTTACAAAAATTTTAAAAATTTAGAAAAAATTTAAAAAAATTTCAAAAAAATTAAAAATTTACAAAAATTTAAAATTTGCAAACTTTTTTTAGAAAGTTACAAAAAAATTACAAAATTTATAAAAAATTTACAAAATTTACATAAAATTTAAAAAAATTTCAAAAAATTCAAAAAATTTACAAAATTTTTAGAAAGATACAAAAAATTTAAAAATTTACAAAATTTACAAAAACTTAAAAAAGCTACAAAAAATTTCAGCCCTCACCGCCCTCCCTTTTTTTTTTAATTATTTTTTGTAACTTTTTTAATTTTGCAAATTTTTTTAATTTTTTTAATTTTAATTTTAAAATTTTAAAATAAATTTATTTTTATATTAAAATTAATTAATTTATATATTAAATTTTTTACCATGTCAGCACCAAATTAACGTCATTTCGGGTGTTGGCCAGATTAGAGCACTTAAATCGGCCAAAACAACGTTGTTTTGGTATAAGTTGAATTTTAATATAATAGAAAAATTAATTAAATTAAATTTAAAACAAAATAATAATATAATTTATTTTTATTTTAAAAAAAATGTAGGAGGAGGAGGAGAAAGGCAGCCAACGGCTGAGGGCGGAGCCCTCGTTGCCGCCGCCTCCCCGCCATCGCCGGAAGGTGGGGGAGGGTTGGCGGGCTGCCTCCTTTTCTTAAAAAAATTTTCAAAATTTTTTTAAAATTTTTTAAAATGTTTTAAAAAATTTTAAAATGTTTTAGAATTTTTTAAAATGTTCTAAAATTTTTTAAAATTTTCTAATATTTTTAAAATTTTCGAATTTTTTAAAAATTTTCTAAAATTTTTGAATTTTTTTTATTTTTTAAATTTTAATTTATTTTTATTTATTGAATTTTTAATATTTTAATATTTTATAAATTTTTATAGAATTTTACAAAATTTTTAATATTTTTACAATATTTTTTAAAATTTTCTAAATTTAAAAAAAAAAAAAAAATTAATTTTTTTTTTTTATTTTTCAAAAATTTAAAATTTTTTAGAATTTTTTAGAATTTTTAAATTTTTTTTTTTTTTTAAATTTAAAATTTTCTAATATTTTAATATATTTTAATATATTTAAATAAATTTAGTTTTAAATTATTTTTTATATTAAATTTTTGGCCACGTCAGCGTTAAAACGACGTCGTTTCACACTCGCTTCGCCGGAAAATTGACACGTCAGCGTTTTGGCCGGATTTTGGCCGGATTGGCACTCAAGTGATCCATTTACTTTCCGATTTTGGACTTAAGTGTACCTTTCGTAAGTTATGGCACTTAAGTGTCCCTTTGTGCAAAGTTAAAGCGCACTTGAAGCGTTCTTTTGCCCTTAAATCAATATAATTCATGGGGTTCATCCAAAACAAAATAGTCATAAATTACAGCATTTTGAAATTCGCTCAATCCAACTTGCACAGTTTTAGAAAATATTTTATTTAAATGCCCAAATGACTTTCAAAAATTATGAAATTCAAACATGCGATAGTCAAGACAGAAAGGCAGACACTTCATGAAGAACACTGCACCAAAAGACCCTCATATCACGTGGTATAGACCGAACATCACAGCACCATTATCATAACCACTTAACTTGCACAGTTTTCGAAACATTTTCAGTTAAATAGGCAAATGAACTTAAAAAATTATGAAATTTGAATATGTTGCAGGAAAGACATAATAAAGATACTTCATGAAGGACACTTTGCCGAAAGAACTTCATACAAAATGATATGGCCCACGCATTTAAACTGACTAAGTCTGAACGCATCAGATTACACCGTTTTAGAAATATTTCCGATTAAATACCCTAATGACCTTCAAAATTCATAAAATTCGACTATATTGTAGTAAAGATCCTAAGGTAGGTTTTTCATGATGAAATAAAAGTCAAATTCGTTCTAGGTGATTAAATATAGACGGTTAAACCTTCTGTTTCAATACCGAAGTTTCCAGATCTGACTACTTCCGAAAAACAACGATTTCACCTATCTATTCTTGTTATTTTTATCTAAAGTTTTGATATGTTAAACATCAGGATGTACTTTACATCTTTTGTGAAGAAATTGAAGTGAAATTTCAACAAAAAGATAGCCTTATAGTCCATGCATTCATCAAAGGTAATTACCAAAATCTCCAGATTCAGTCTCTCGGAAAAATAAAGATTTCACCCACTTAAACTTATTCGTTTTGTCCCAAATTTGAGTATGTTATATTTCAATAAGTCCTTAACAACTTTAATTTAGAAGTCACGGACAAAATCCAACTCAAACAACACATGCAAGCCAATAGAGCATCCAAGGTTGAACTGTTTTCTCAAGAACAGTTTACTAGTATCAAACATCCCTCTTAAAACTTCAACTTTTAACACCCTAAATATCCGAAATCTATCACCATTCAGCACACATACTAGGCACAACATGCAAGAGTAGATTAAGGATCCCAAATTGTCTCTAAACCAAGCAAACATCAAGCACACAGCGACTGGACACGGCGGCGACGGACGTAGGACGATCGGCTTCCTTCTTCTTCCGCATGCTCACTCTCCCTTTCTCTCTCGATTTCTCTCTTTCTCTTGGTAACTCTCTCTCTCTCTCTCTCTTCAAACAAACCCCTCTCTCTCCCTCTCTTTCTCACTTAAGCCGGCCATCATTTCCCTTAATTTTTCTTCCCCTCAATGATGAGCAATCATTCGATGTGCATGGGGAACACTTGGCAGCTAGGAGGGACAAATGGCCTTCTTCATGCAAGATGGGCCTCCATTTTTCGGCTAGGCTTGGGCCAGCCATGGGCCGACAGCTCCTCCTCCTTCTTTAGGCTTCGCGGCTAGGCCCAAATGGTCGAAGGGTGGGGCTTCTTGTGGGCTGGTCTTGAGCTAAAATTTTGGCCCACACCTCATCCTAATAATCCTCCTTAAACCTTAATTGTATAAACACCTAATTGAAATTTATAATTCACAAAACTTTGTTACCTAATTTAATAAATTTCAATCCATAATTCACATGGCCAAAAATAGAATTTTTTTCTATCAAATAATTACCCACCAAAAGCTTGGCTAAAGTTTTAATGCATGTCGCGACCAAATTTTTCGGGTGTGAACCACCTAAGGTTTGGCTAATGGATTGTTAAGCCTAAACTTAACTCGGGCTCTCCCAAGCCCATACCAATTCGCGACTTTTGGTTCAAGTTCTTAACATGCAAATTTTTTTAATTAGGAGTCGCCACTAATCTATTTTTGGTGGGTCGATTAGAAACCCAAGTAAAGTAACGGAGATTTACTTTACTCCTACGAACCAGAGACTTATGAGTTCGGGGACTTGGTTACGCTAGAATTCTCTAACGCCCTTTCGGTACCTTTCTTTTTATTTTGAAAAATGTTTGGCAAGTAGTTTGGATTGATTTTAAATTTATTTCCCTAACATGTGAGGTGGTCATTCGGGTGCACAATCCATCAATTTAACACCCAAATAAACAATAAATAAATTGCAAAAACTTACCTCAAAGCAATGAAAGCATCTGCAATATTAAATTAAAATCCACATCAACAACCCTAGATATGGTTTTTAATTAACACGCAATTTTTTTTCTTTTTTTTTTTCACTTAATTAATGAAAATCATGCAACATGCAATGCAATAGTAACTAAATGACCTAATTCTAATGACATGTGATGTGGTGCAATGCGATGACATACAAAATTATTTTAACTAAAATGGCATGCGACATACAATTTAATATGCGAGCTATATGTCATGCGACATTTATTAAATGACCTAATCTAATGACGGGCAATCTCTAATTAAATGAATCTAACAACAATCACTAAATGACGTGCATTTTATGGACTTAATTCTATATGACGTGCGCATGATTTTTTATTATAAACAAAATGCAATCTATTCTAGAAATTGCAACTAATTTATCCTAAGACAAATTTTATTTTTTATGAAATGCAAAACATAACTATCTAGATTAAAATTCTATCTAGCTTATATTAAGGATCGGGTCAGACTAAATCCTAATTTAAACCAAGATATTGTCTTAACCTAGCAAGCTCTAACCTAAGATGCAATCTATCTAAAATGATCTATCTAAATAAAATTAAACATGCAATCAACCTAATATGCAATGATGTGCCACAGATGCCCTAATTCTACATGATACATGCATGATGATTTTTTTGTATTTTTCTTTGTAAAATTCGAAATTTAAAATTGCCAAATAATTAAACGTGCCATTTAAATTAAAGAAAACTAAGATCCTAAATGAACGCTTTTTTTTTTTTTTTTTTTTTTTTTTTTTGATATTTTTGTTCAAAAATTCGAAATAAGATTGCAATTCTAAACATGCAAGGTAACCCTAAGACTAGGAATATTCTAAAACGAACCTAATCCTAATTCAAATTTTTTTGGAAATTTTCTTTTAAGAAAATAAAATTGACTCAAACACCATGACAACAAATCAAGCAAGATAAGATTAATATCCAAAAATTGACGAACCATATCTCGCGCATGAGATCGGGTTGGCCAAATTTAAAGAAAATCGCGAATCGAATCTCGGGAGTGAGATCGAATTGGCGATTTTTCCGTACAATTGCGAGTCAGATTTCGGGCACGAAAATCGGACTGTCAATCATATGCACGTTATGAAATTGGGAAAATTTCCCAGCTTATAAGGCTACTCGAGACTACAGATACCTCAACATATCATCAACAAACATATCAATAAGGAAACAGAATTTTCGGAAATCAAAATAGACAAATTTTTTACCTATTCCGAATATCGGCTTCCGAATTTGCGACTTGCGATTGGTGAGTGATGGATGGGCAGCTTATGGCCAACGGGTCAGAGAATTCGGCACAGCAAAGGGGCTGACCAATGACCTACAAAACAAAACAAAAACAAAAAACTCATTCGGCCAGCTCGATCTGGGGACGAGCTCAATAGTGGTGCAGGAATCAGCAAGTGCTCGACGGGGCTTGTTGCCGATGGTGAGAGGTAAGGTGTGGCAGCTGCTCAATCACGGGCTCCACGACCAGCTTTCTCAATAAAGCATGGGTTCACGATGGTGCAAGGCTCTACATTGGCCATCGAAGTCTGTAAGTTTTCTCAGTGATGGAGTAGAATCCGAGAGAGAGTCTTCGTGATTGACCTCCAGAGAAATTGCCTCCCTCTCTATTAGGCCCCACACCTCCCACAACCTCTCTTCCCTGTATGATGGTGTGGTGATGAAGTCTTCCAAGTAAGCGTGCTCTCCTTCATGTCTTTTCGTTAATGTGCAGAACTTGTCCTTCACTGTTGGCTCCGTGGTGGATGATTCACGGTTGATAAATTTGACGGTGGTTCAACAAAGTGCCCGTGGGTAGCAACCAACGAACAGATCAGCAAAGCAGCGGTAGGCAATGTCACCACAAACCAGGGGGCGGCTCAACGTTGAGGTGGCACGCCTCGGGCAGCAGCAGTGTCACGAAGGACTCGAGCGAGGCAATGGAACTATGTCGGCAAGGGTGGCATCCGATTTGCGGGACTCGTGGGGGTCTTGGTCGCGCTGCTGAGGTGGTCATGCGAAGACGCTACAACGAAGATGGAGTCAAGGTCTTGCGGGCAGCGTCGTGGAGAGAGAATATTTCGTTCTCTCTCTAGTGCGTGTCGATCTTCTCGTAAGTTCTCCTTCAATGCTTTTTCAATGCTTAGATGTCCAACTTGCAGAAGAGGGATTCTCCGTTCGTCTTTTCTGACGGTCGTGGACAATTTTCGGAGTTGAAGGATCCGGCTCCTTCTTGCACGAAGATCTCTCTATTGCCCTTCTTTTCTCTCACGTGTTTACCCTCCGTGTCTTCTATTGATTTCTCAAAAGAACGAATGAAAAGCCCCCAAAATCCGAAGAGAAGCCCCACTCACGTTTTTCTCTCAACGGCCGTATATTCAATGTGCGGCCCCCTTTTTTCTGTACCCCATCACACCTTTTATAGGGTAAAAAATTGAATCTTTATTGCATATTTTGTTTCCAATTTTGCTCGTGCAATATTCTCTTTTGCATTTTCCGCATATTCCATCCAAAAATAATTCCCTTTTCAGGCAAAATACACCCCCCAGTGTATATTACTTGAATATATGAAAAATCTGAACGGAATATGTGAAAAATCCTCGTTTCACCGGCGGCCTAAAATAAAATAAAAGATAAAATGTTTCTAAACTATATGCCATGTGTGTGTGTGTGTTTTTTTTTTTAATAGTAAAAATTAACCCTAAAAATTATGCAAAAATTTAGGTGTCAACAATGCAAGACATGAATTAGAGTACCCCTAAAGATTGGCAAGAAAATCCAGGATGCCACATGTCGTGTCATCTAGGCTGAGCTATCCAGCCACCGTGTCGACTCCTTCCCTCACTCTCTTCAGCAATTGAGTCTTGACGGCTCCTCCGTGGCCGCAAGATTTGACTTCAATATGTTTTGTTTGGTGAACTTCTTAATCTACTTTTATTCATCAGATGGGACCGTGAATCTTCACGTCATGACTTTAATCTCCAAATGGCGTTAAACTGAATTTGAGTCATAAAAAATGATGGACTCCATTCCATATCAATCCCACTTCAAGTGATTATTCAAATTCAATTTAAAGTGCATATGAAGTCCGTGGAATAATTTGCTCGTTTTGCATGTAACAAGAAGACAACATGGCTGAGGTGGATAGGATAATGGCTAATGCCTAAAACGTGAGGGAACATGAACTATCATCGTCTTCAGATAAAGGACACCAACCAGTCGCCGTGGGGTGGTGTACACTTCAAACCACCGGTCTTCCTCCACGACTCCTTGGTCATCGGCGAGATGATTTTCCCCCAGTCTCATTTCCTATAAAAATAATGTCTCTCCCACCTTCGATCACCAGACAATCTCAGCTACCATAGCTTTAGAGAACAAGATTTCCTCAAGATAGGGGAGAGAGAGTAACAAATAAGTCTGATCATAGCCATCATGGCAACAACGGGTATGGCCCTGACGGTGGAAGCCATGGAGGCCCAGGGGGTGGTCATGGTGGAGGACACGATGGTCCAAGTGGAGGCCATGGTAGTCCGGGTGATGGACACGGACATGACCATGGAGGTGGCCATGGCGGTCATGGCCCTGATGGAGGTCATAGAGGCCTGGGTGGTGGCCATGATGGAGGTCACAGTTGTAACATCCTGAAATTTCAGTCATGTTTTCAATTAAATAAATCGGGCTTCTCATCGACGTGCCTATGATGCTATTCTCTGAGCTGGTCACTCATGAGATAACTAGACTATCTAGGAAGTCATTAAGGGATTTTAAAGCAATAGGCTTGAGAATTTGATCAGGAATCAACCACTCGATTGTGCTCATCTGTAGAGATCAGAGATAGATCAGTTCGACTGAGATGTGTGGTTAAACGTGGGTGATTCCACCAAATTGCAAAATTCTCGTCGATCGGTACTAGACTGATTTTTTTGTCGTTTGTTACCCTGTGTTCGTATTTGAAACCTCGAGATTTTCACAACCACCAAGAGTCGCCAATGTGTCAAAGAGGTACATTGTGGCTTGAAACAAATCAACCATGGGTCAATTGCACTAAAAATTTCTAAAAGCTACCCGGTAGGCTAGGTCACCTTAAAATCGCACCAAATTCAAATTAACTGTGAATTTGAATCTGATTTCAAAAATTGAAAGTTTTATCATGTCACAATTCATTTTAGGAATGACGACTCATTCTTCGAAGATTTTCCTGCAAATCGAGATTTTCGGTTGAAATTCAAAGTGAGGCCGTTTTTGTCCGGAAAATTTAGGGGACCTTTTTTGATCGCATTTTTGGGATTCAAGTTAGTTCTATTGGCGAAGAAAAATGCCAACTTGGTCGAGGACACCTTGGTGGATTTTATAGGACCAAAATTAAGTTCAATTGGAGGAGGATTGATCCAATTTGAGGGAAAATACTTCAAAATTCGTAGGTCCCATGGTCCTCAACCTTTTGGACCACATGGGACTTGTTCTAGGAGAAATTGTGTGCACCAAATTGGCTGAGTTGGTCTACCAATTGTGGTGGGGTGTGGTTAAGGGGACAAAGGGATAGGAAGAAACCAAGAGGGACCCTCCACTTGTTGCAGCTGTCTTCTTCTTCTCCAACAGCTTTGCTTTCCCCATTTTCATCCACTTTAGAGCTCAAGAATTGTAGAGAACCAGCCAGTAGCTCCCCCTCCATAGGGGTGAGCAGCGGTCTAGGGTCGACCCTGGACCGACCCTGGACCGGCCCAACCCTGCCGGTCCTAGTCCGGTTCCCAAGGGGACGGGTCGCCCTTGGTCCTGAAATTCCAGGACCAACACTATGTGGGTTGGTCCTCGTCTTAAGAGTTTTGGGTCGGTCCAACCCCGGACCAACCCCGTATATTATATTATATTATTTATAATTCTTTTATATATTCAAACCTAAATAAAATGTATGTTATATTATGTTATATTGAGATGTTCTATCAATAGCACTAATAGTAATTTCAATTTAAAACTTTTGTTGAGTATTAATTATGTGTCGTTTGTTTTATTTTCAAGTTTTTAGAAGTTTAAGTGAATTAACAAGATGTGAAGTTATATATTCATGGTTTATATTAAGTATTTTGAATTTTTTATGGTTTAATTGTATTTTACTAATGAATTTCAGCTGCACTTTGCTTTTCAATTTGTGTCAAATGGTAAAAGTTTTTGAAGAGTAGAATAGTACTATAGTTGCTACGGTGATTTGCTAGTCAAGTGGTGTGAAGATCATTTTTTGGTTGAGTGGACTCTACATGATCAAATGCAGGAAAACGCTTTTGCATATGGTGTTATGAATATTAAAGATAGATGATTACAAATACTTTTCATCTTGCCCCATATCTCGATGAGCGGTTAATAGGTACGAAATTTCTATTATTGTGTCATCTTAAATTTGCTAAATATGTATTGGTATTTATAGTTTAGTTGCACAATACCGCATTATCGATGGATGTGTAATTTGAATTTGTAGATTTGCTTTTTTAGGGTGTATAAAAAATAAGAAGAAAAAAATTATCGATCGGTTCGGGGTTGACCCTGGAACCGGACCGAACCCATTGGGTCGGTCCGGTCCTTGGTCCCAGGCTCAATAGGGTCAGTCCTCGGTCCTAAAAATTGAGGACCAACACTATACGGGTCGGCCCTAGGGTTAGGGGGTGGCCCAGACCAACCTGGACCATGCTCACCCCTACCCCTCCATCGTCGACACCTCTTGCTGCCGGTCAAATAGCCAGCAAGCCGCTATCGCACTCTCGTCGCACCCTCACAAGCCTCGCCTGCTCATCTTGCCATCCCACAGCCTTGTCGTTGCCTGGCCGTCACCCCCTACCATCCCGAGCTAGTTTCGCCGTCGTGATTGCCATTCAGGTCGCTGCCGTCACCCATCGTTGGCCGCTCAACCCCGCTTCAACACGTCTGCTCACCCTTCACTGTTTCGACCCAAGACAGCCATCACAATAGGCCTCTTGGCCCGCCATACAAAATCTGAACCCAGCATGAAGCCATGTATTGTTTGGCCTACCTTAGACCCTTTCCCGACCTCGCTTGGTGCCCTCGCTTTCGAGTTTGTTGCCCACCTTCACGTCCTCGTCGTTGTGGACTCATCGGATTTCAAAATCGGTGAGTTTACTCACTAAACTTTGCTTCAGGAGTTAATTATGCTTAAGGGTTGATTAGTTTAAGTTAATTAGAGTTTAGGTGGTTAGTTAGAATGGATTAGCAATTTAATTACCTGTTTATGCAAGTTAGGTGGTTAGACCAGCTTAATTAGCGACTAGATAGATGGTAGTTTTTATCTAGATTGGTTTAGGAATTTTCTAGGCCCGTTTCAATATTTAATTAGGTTTTTCCGGTCTAAGTTGCATTTACGGTAATTAAATGTATTTATTTAATTCATTTTGGTATTTATTTAATAAATTATTATTTTCCGGAAATTAGACTAGGATAGCCAGTGATCGGAATTTCGTGCTGATTGCAATGGTGTGATTAGTTTATTTAATTGAATGATATTTTGTGTGATTTGAGTGGAATTTGTAATTTTGGGAATTTATCCCAAAATTGAATATTTTAAGTATTTAATTAGAAAATACCACGCGTCAATTTACAATGCCAAAAATGTGTTTTTGGACTGTTATAATTAGTGAGATTTTCAAAAGGGATAATCTGGTATTTTGACTAAGGCCAACCATGTACCTATGTACGATTATTTTATCGGGCGTGATAAAAATAGTGAAATTCTCAGTTGGTGAGAACAGTATACTATATCAGTCTATGGGCCTTGATATGTCAACTTAGTGTGAGCAGTATACTTTATTAGCTTAGAGTGAGCATTATTAGTATACTAAATTAGCCTACGGGCCTTGATATGTGGCACCCTCAATGGCCTTCGATCCGTTAAGGTCCCCACATATCACCAACTTTCTCTCAATCTGAAAGTCTGATACTCTGATACCAAAGGATTTCGATAAATCCATGAGTTCTGGGGTCTATATCCTTTCCATTGGTCCCTGTGCAAAACATGGGTGAAGCATATCTAACAACTCCCTACCCTATATTCGGAAAACGATGCACACTAACTAAACATTTTTATAGGTAATAGTTGGACACTTTAATTTACATAAACAAGATGGACATTTTTAGTCGGTACACCAAAATGCCATAGTCTTCTATACTTGGCTACAATTCAAAAGATAATCGACGTCTTCAACAACCATTTGCCTAGAGTCCATCCTTTAGTGCCAGCATCCAAAAATGAGCACTCTGCTGTCCTCCCCATTGTGGTCACTCGACACCACTCGGTCCCCTGTTGTCGTCTTCTGGTGGCAGTGGCAGCGGCCCCAGAGTACGTCCGTTCCTTCGGATATACAAGATAATGAACTCCTGATGCACGAGACCTGAGAGTAGCCAGTGTTGACAGTCAATATCACCCTCACTTAGTTGAATGTCAGTCCAAGCAAATTAGGATCCTGATACTCCGACTGTTCAAATTGCAAATCGACAGGGATCCCATAGAAAGTACCAGGAGATGCGAGCAGCAGAAGCATCTTGTCTAGTCTGAAATGTTAGTCCCCAAAAGGGGTGAGTATAACCACCCAGCAACGGAAAATCCATTAAACTATATCGTGCAGAACCATCACTATCTAATTTCATTCAAGATAGACAAAACATAATCAAAGGAATGAGTATGCATCAAATCCATAAAGCCTTTCAATGCAATGGCAAGTGCAATTTCAAAACTAAAATGTACCGTTTTCAGTCACACAAGTCCCGATTATAAGACCAAACTGTTATGACATGTCACATTCCGTGCCACACAATTTAGTCTCATAATCAGGTGCAGTTATCAGTAGGGTCGTTAATTTTAGAACTCATTTCATTTTCATTTTCCTATGTCTATTCCAGAGGACCAGTGTTTGCGTCTCTCTGGGCATCTGCGCCCAACCCGGCATCATGAAAGCCTCCGAGCATGTATTCATAATACAACCATGCATCCAGAGTGTGTTGTGTTACACCTCCAGGCATCTCGCACCCCACCTGATGTCACAAGGAATCTCTGGGGCTCGCTATGAAAATGGTTACCTTTACCCTCTAGGCATGTATTCAAAATACAACCGGGCATCCCGACACTCTTGGGGTACCTCTGGGGCATTGCGGACCCCAGGCATCCAAAGGGCATCGACTCATTTGAACCTCTGGGCATCCCGACTCTCGGGGTATCGTCGACTCAAGGGTCCAACGGCATTAATAACATCTCGGCCATGGTATAGCAACCAAATCATTTCAATGCCAAAATATTTTAAAAACATCGACAACATTTGAAATCCTTTGGATTCTTTTCAAAATTCCATTTTCACAACTCACCCTTCAATAATTTCAAAATCCATCAAAAGTAATCTGAGAGTAGTATCGTCTTTCTTGGTTTGCAACAAATCATTTATCAAAACGGTAAGTAAACTTGAAAACTTGCAAAGTAAGTCCGAAATTCAACCCGATTTTCAATGGTTTACAACAAAATAGTCTTTAAAAATAGGTCAATCTCATATCGATGAAATCAATTCATACAATCGAAAACACGATACCAAATCCAAAAATCCATTTTCACGTTTAAATTTCAAATGCTTTTCGAAATCCACATAAATAGCCTCAAGTCGCACTTGCACATAACAGCTCGAAATAAAATAATTTATCAAAACCATAAGTAATTTGAAATCGGCACGTTGGCAAATTCAAATCTCAATCCCAACTCCAATGGTTTGAAACGTTTTCCATAAAAAGTTCAGAAAGTTTAAAATATAAAACATTTCTTAAAACATTTGGGTATGGTGTCACAGTACCCATAAATTTTGATGCTAATCAAGAGATTTTCTAAAACAATTTGCGAACAAAGCCTCAAGGTGCTACCACCTCAACATTTGGTGTAAAAATCGAAGGCTTAAATCAAGGTACTCAAGAAAACTTCTCAATTTTCTAGCCTCAAATCGATTCGGTCATTTTCGAAGTCACTATCCAACATCGAAACTCAAGTATTTCCAATCTAACTGCACTACATCATACAACAACGGCAGTGCATTACATAGGTTAGTAGATTTTCACTTGCCTTAGGTCCAACGGCGTTGACGCCGAGCGGATCGCAAGCTACCAGCTACGGTTGAGGTGAGGAGACGCAGTGACGGCAACAACAGCATGCGGTGAGGCGCAAGCTGAGGTCTCTCAAGTCCTGCTGTGACAGAGGGGCGGCGGTAGAACTTGAGCTGCGACGTCGATGGCTAACGGTGGAGTACGGCAAGAATGGCGCAAGGGTTTTGGTTCGGGAAGTTGCTGGAGTTGTCGCTGAAAATGGTGTAAGGTTGGGCATCTACGAAGAAGAAGGAAGGAAGATCGTTTGATGTATGTCGACTAATTAGGAAAATGGTGCTCGAGAATGAGGGCCACTCTTTTTGCTGCTATCTTCGGTCGACTTTGCAAGTCAATAGCCCAAATCTCGTGGCAGAAAGAATCCTCGATAGCATGATTCTCCATGCAGATACGTGTTAGTTAACCCCTATAGTTAACTAAATAGGACTTTGTGGCAGCCCGTGCGTGGGACACCATGCACGCCACATGCAGGGACGTGCCAGTCCATCGCTCAAGCCTTCGGGTGTGCTGACCAAAGGAGAAGAGGAGTGCGCGCACGTCGACAGCTGGAGGAGGACGTGGTCTCACGGGGCTTCTTCGGCTTGCTGAGTAGGGTAGAAAACGTGGCTGCCATTCGGTTCCTCTCAGTCAACAACTCTTCGTCTGTTGACCATTGTGGGACGTGACTTCTTCGTAAGCAGTTCTTGCATGCAAACATAGCTGCATGGTCCATTTTACGCCCATTAGTTGAGTCATTTCCGGTTGACTTCTTCATTTGCTGTTCGAGGGTGATGGAGCAACGTGGCTACGGTTTCATGAGTCAACTCCTTCCAATTTTTTGACTCTTGCTAGACGTGTACATGGAGAATGGATGGGCTCTTCAGAAAGAAGAATAAATGTACGTGAAGTTGTAGGGTGAAATCTTTAGCATTTTTCTTCGAAATCCTCACGTACACATGGGGTTGGAAGTAACTGGCATGAATAATTCACTTGACTCGGTACGAATGCGAATGAATGTGACTCGAAGATGGCTTGCATGGAAAATGCTGCGGACGTATGCATGGCTATTGCGTACTACGGGCCTCTAGCTCGGTCAATTTGCGAGGCTACTCAGGACTAATATCGGATGTGTGCATGGCCATGCATGGGAATTTCTCTCCGAAAGTTGATGTTTCGGAACAACGGGTGGTGATGAAACGATGGCCTAATGCTATACCGACAATGACGAAAATAGTGTCTGAAAATGGTGCCAATGGCGCAGTCTATCGACACTCCCGTCGACTTGTGACGAGCCATTACTTATTCGAGGTTTGACGAAAATCCAGATGCCACATGATATGTCGGCTTAGTATGAGTAGTATATTTTATCAGTTCAGATTGAGCACCATCAGTATATTATATTAGCCCGCGGACCTTGATATGTCAGCCTACTGCAAGCACTATATTTTATCAGCTTAAAGCAAGCTATATTATTTATCAGCTTAGTGTGAACTATATTATTTATCAGCTTAAAGTGAGTATCATCAGTATACTATGGCTGCACATGGTAAACTTCCCCAGCCCAACAATTTCTATTCTTCTCTTCCCCGTAACAAAAAAAAAAATAGAAATCCGTTTGATAACGGCAAGTTAATTTTTTGTTCCCGAGAACAAAAAGTTAGCCCGGGAATGGTTTTGGAATAAAAATAAGAAGTAAAAAAAGTTGCTTCTTGTTCCCGGGAACAAGTTTAAGAAATAAGTGAATTTTTTTTTTCTTTTATTCTTCTCTTGCTGACCGCCATTGACCGCTGTTGACCGATGCCCGCCGCCGCCGCCGCCGACCGCCGCCACCGGCCGACCGCCGCGCCGCCGGTCGCGGAGGCCGACCGACCGCCGCCGCCGCCGGTCGCCGGAGGCCGACCGACCGCCGCCGCCGCCGGTCGCCGGAGGCCGACCGACCGCCGCCGCCGCCGGTCGCCGGAGGCCGACCGACCGCCGCGCCGCCGCCGGTCGCCGGAGGCCGACCGACCGCCGCCGCCGCCGGTCGCCACCGGTCGCCGAGGCCGACCGACCCCCGCCGGGTCGCCGCCGACGCCGCCGAACGCTGTCGGACGCCGCCCGCTGAATGTCGCCGCCGGTCGACCGTTGCTTGCCAACTACCACCACATTGCCGGAGGCCGACCGACCGCTGCCGCCGCCGGTCACCGCCGGTCGCCGGAGGACGACCGACCGTCGCCGCCGCCGGTCGCCATCAGTCGCCGGAGGCCGATCGACCATCGCCACCGCCGGAGGCCGACCGACCCCGCCACCGCCGCCGCACGCCGCCGCCGGTCGACCGTTGCACGCCGACTACCGCCACGGTCGCCGGAGGCTGACCGATCACCGCCACCGGAGGCCAACCGACCCCTCCGCCGCCACCGGTCGTCGCTAGACGCTGCCGGACACCGCCGATGCTGCCGCCGCCGCCGCACGCCGCGCGATCGACCGCTGCCGCCGACTACCGCCGCCGATCGCCGCTGCACGGCCCATCGGTCGCCACCTCCCGCGGCCGCCGGCCGCCGGTGGCAATCGGCGGCGGTAGTCGGCAAGCGGCGGTCGACCGGCGGCGACGTGCAGCGGCGGCGGCGTCCAGCGGTGGCGGCGGTTTACCGGCAAAAATAAAAAAACAAATAAATATAAAAAAGAAATTGATTTTTACCAAATGCATTTCTATTCTTTTTCTATTTCTAGAGTAAAAATTTTGTGTAGTTACCAAACGGGTTTTTTTACATAGAAATTGTTCCCCAGAATAGAAATAGAAAAGAACTATTTCTGAAAAGAAATTGTTCCCTGGCCAAGAAATGTTACCATGCGCAGCCTATATCAACCTGAGGGCCTTGATATGTTAGCTTAGAGTGAGCAGTATACTTTATTGGCTTAGGTTGAGCAATGTTCGATTTAATCAAATTGTGTGGATGGTATCGATGGTATGGAGTTGATTGAATCGATGGTTTGATGCTTGATGTGAATTGACTTGAAGTGATTGGTTGATTATATGAATTGTACTCACTTGTAGGAACGATCTGAGGCAAAGGTATGTCCTCTGTCTCGTGCTTGTGCTTAGGTAGCATTTAGGCGTAGTCAAGGTTTAAAGGGTGGACTTGCTGAGACATTGTCTCTCCCCGTCATGGGCTAATATTTTTAAGGTCCTTAGATGGTTGTACCTCTCGAGCATTTTGGACAGTGGAAGAAGGTCACCGAGCAGGTATCTTACATTCCGCTTCATAGGGACCCAAGGGGATGGGTTTATGAACTCATGCAATCTGTTGTCTGGGTTCATGCGAGTCTATCTCGGATATTACCCCATCAATACAGATCGTGGTATCGTCGTGAGCGAAATGGACAAAGAGAAGGTCCCCTACTAGAATCTGAGATCCCTATGTCGATGCTGGAGATTGCTTTTGGAAAATGCACGGTACACCCTCCTGGTGGACAGTGGTAGACCCGAAGTCTCCAGAGCCTGATATCCTAGAATCTTCTGTTGAGGGATCGAATGTTTAGAGGATCTGTAGCCCTCTACCCTTTTTGTAGACCTTGTATATGTATCGACTAGTATTGTATATGACTAGGTTTGATATGTATAAAGGTGTGGTTTGGTTTTCAAAAAATTGCAGCCCTGCTTTTCTATCCCACATTTTCATTGTCTGGGGATTAATTATTCGCTTCCACGTGTTCATTAAAATGAATGGGTCGGGACGCGTCCTGGGACGTCGCAATTTAATCAACTACCAAGGGATGGGCACGTGCTCGAAGGATCAGGGCGTGACATCCCCGCCCGGAGTGATATCAAAGCTGGTCGATAGTTGGAGTGATAAAGTGTGATTAGTTTATACGATAGTTAGTAGGAAAACCCTTATTCCATGCTGGTGCATGGCTGTGATAGTTGTTTGGTAGAATTGTTTGTTTGTGTGGATCGCTCAACTTCTAATTCTGTGTGGAATTGGAAGACAGGTTTTTGTAGAAAACTTATAATATGAATGATCAGGAGCATATGACTCCTAGAAAGTGTACCATTGAACCTATGACTCGAGGTAGGACACCGGCGAGGGTCGGTACTCGAGAAGGTCATGGTTGAGCACCGGCTCAGGGTAGCGCTAGTGGAGTAGCATCACCTCCTGTTGGTGCTGGGTAGTAGCCCCTGATGATCCAAGGTCGCTGGGATCATGTAGACACTAGAGATGCTGGGGAATAGGATAGAGCAGCAGGCTCAGACTCAAGCTGCTAGTGCCACCACTTCAGCCGCCGCTACCACTGCTATCGCAAATGCCATCGCAGATGGCGTTGTTGCTGCTGCCATTGCTACCACACCTGTCACCACACCTACTAAGGTTCTGCTAGGGAATGTGGTCGGTGGGAGACCAATGCTTCGGCTGGTGGAACAATTTTTGAAGCTGAACCCACCGAAGTTCACTAGGGAAAAAGACCCCGAAGCTGCAACTCTATGGATCCAAGGCTTGGAGAAGGCCTTTGCACTGCTAATGTGCACCAAGGCAGAGAAGGTACTCTTTGCAACCTACCTGCTGTAGGGAATTGCGAGCACTTGGTGGAGAGCCACCCAAGGAATAGTATTCATTGAAGGTGTAGTCCCGGAGTGGAACCCCTTTGTCGAAGTCTTCAACAACATGTACTTCTCTGACAGTGCCAGAGAACTGAAGATGGTAGAATTTCAGTGCCTTCGCTAAGGTTTAATGACTGTAGATTAATACGAAGTGAAGTTTGCTGAACTATCATAATATGCCCCCGAAATGGTTGAGAATCCGGTAAACCGAGCTAGAAGGTTTAGAGATGGGCTCAGACTGAAAGTGACAAACCCATTGGTGCCATTGAATCTGAAGAGCTATAACGACCTTTATGAACGATCCCAGCTGATAGAGAGAGATCAAAACGAATGAGCCGTTGCAACTGGGTCGCGGTTTGGATCTAACCGAGATGGAAATCGGTATGGGAAGAAGCCCATGACTGGAGGAAGATTCCATGTTCCACCCAATAGGAAGGGTGGATCAAGCCAGAATGGTTTATGTCACTTCTATGGAAGGCAACATGGTACAGCTTCGTGCCCTCGGAGGTCGGACGTTTGTTTCGAATGTGGTCAGCAAGGTCACATGGCCAAAGATTGTCCTAGAACACCAAGAGGACAATAGTAATTACCACCACCGCCACCGATGGGTCAAATTAGAGGATTCGCGTCGCATAACGCACCGCAGGGTGGACAGATCAGACCCCCAGCTCAAGGGATAGTGTATGCCATCATAAGAGGTCAGGTAGAGGACTCGTCTGATGTGATTATAGGTACGATTTTGCTGAACGACCATATTGCTTATGCTTCATTCGACCCTGGCACGACTCATTCTTTTATTGCTGAGCAATATGTGAAGCTGATATGATTAAGTCTTGAGTTGCTAGAGTTAATGGTTAGCATATCTACATTTTTAAAGGATAAGGTGTTGTCTACATTGGGTTGTTCTGGTTGCAAGTTAGCATTGGTGAGTGAGAGGGGAGGATAGACTTATTAGTCCTAGCCATGTATGATTTTGATTTAATAATTGGCATGGATTGGCTCACCAAACAACAAGCTAAGATGGACTATTATCATAAAACAATTAAGTTTAACCCATTAGTGGGTGAGAGTTTTGAGTTTGTTGGGAGTCGAGGAGGACTCTCGATTACCCTAATCTCGTCGCTTGAGGCAACCTGTTTGTTAGACAAGGGTTGCCAAGGTTACTTAGCGACTATCGTGGATACGACAATTAAGGAACTGAAAATTGAAGATATCTCAGTGGTGCAAGAATTTTTAGATGTGTTTCCAAAGGAATTACCAGGTTTACCGCCAGAGAGAGACATTGGATTTATGATTGAGTTAACTCCCGGGACAAAGCAAATTTCTAAGGCTCCTTACTAGATGTCGTTATCTGAGTTGAAGGAACTAAAGGTGAAGATGCAGGAATTGATAGATAAGGGATTCATACGTCCCACTGCATCACCTTGGGGAGTACCAGTTCTGTTCGTGAAAAAGAAAGATTGTTCGTTGCGGCTATGCATTGACTATTGCCAACTCAATTAGGTGATGATCAAGAGTAAGTATCCACTCCCGAGGATTGACGGCTTGTTTGACCAACTGCAACGAGTGTCGATATTTTCAAAAATCAACTTGAGAACAAGTTATCATCAGTTGAGAATCATAAAGGAGGATATACCGAAGTTAGCGTTTCGTATTCAATACAGCCATTATGAGTTCACTGTAATGCTGTTTGATTTGACGAACGCCCTAACTACTTTCATGGATTTGATGAACCGAGTGTTTAAGGAATACCTGGATCAGTTCGTGATCGTCTTCATCGATGATATTCTAGTATATTCAAGGAGTGCTGAGGAGCACGAGAGTCATCTGAGAATGGTACTCCAGACCCTGAGGATTCATGAGTTGTATGCTAAGTTTAGCAAGTGCGAGGTTTGGCTGACTCGTGTTATGTTCCTAAGCCACGTGATTTCAGGTGAAGGAATTCTTCGTGGACCCGACCAAGATTGAAGCAGTGATCAACTGGCCAAGATCAACAACTGCGACAAAGATCAAAAGCTTTTTAGGTTTAGCAAGTTACTACATAAGATTTGTGGGAGGGTTCTCAGCCTTAGCATCGCTGTTGACTTGCTTGTTGAAGAAGGAAGAGAAGTTCGTGTGAACAAACAAGTGTAAGTGTAGTTTCCAAGAACTTAAGCAGAAGCTGACTACCACACCCATGCTAACCATTCACATTTAGTCCTAGCGGATACAAGATCTATAGTGATGTGTCGCTTAGGGGGTTCGGTTGCATGCTGATGCAACATGGTAGAGTTGTTACATACTTCTCCCGTCAATTGAGACCTCCTGAGCTGAATTACCCGACGCATGACTTGAAACTCACAGCAATCATTTTAGCTTTGAAGATTTGGAGACATTATTTGGGTGGAGAAAGATTCTAGATCTTCACTAACCATCAAAGTCTTAAGTATTTATTCTCTTAGAAGGAGTTGAATATGAGACAGCATTGCTAGATAGAACTTTTGAAGGATTATGATTGTGATATCTTATATCACCTTGGGAAGGTGAATAAGGTCGCCAACGCATTGAGTCAGAAGTCCTTAGTTGCATAGATGATGGTCAAGGAATGGGTTTTGCTTGAGAGAGCTCAAGATTCGGTTTTCGAGGTAGGCCACCTTTTAAATCTTATAGCCACCCTTAGAATTAAACCGGATGTTCAGATCAAAATTAAAACATTTTAGCCGACAGACCCAGATGTTCAGAAGATTCTACAAGAGGACACCAATAAGATAAGGGCTGATTTTTAGATTTCTAAGGATAGAACACAGAGGTTTCAAGGACGATTGTGTGTACCTGACAATGCAGAGCTTAAAGAGCATATATTATCAAAGGCTCATCGTAGCAGTTACAGCATTCATCTTGGCAGGACGAAGATGTATCAGAACTTGCGTCAACGCTATTGGTGGTCCGGTATGAAGGCGGATATCACCAAGCATGTCGTCAAGTATCTAATGTGTCAGCAAGTGAAGGCACAATATTGTAAGTCGGGAGGGCTTCTACAACCTCTCAAGATTCTCGAGTGGAAATGGGAGCACATCACGATGGATTTTGTGACAAGTCTACCGAGGAGTAGGAGAGGTAATGATTCCATTTCGGTAATGGTCAACAAACTGACAAAGTCGGCTCACTTCATCGCAGTATGAAAAGACCTTGATTTGGATAGGCACGCAGAGTTGTACATGCATCAGATTGTTCATCTACATAGAGTGCTGGTGACGATTACATCAGACCGAGACTCGAGATTCACAGCTGTTTTTTTGGAAAAGTTTGCAGGCTGCCTTAGGAATGAAGCTGCAGTATAGTACGGCATATCATCGTCAGACGGATGGCTAGTTTGAGAGGACGATTCAAACCCTTGAAGATATGCTGCGAGCTTGCGTGTTGGATTTCAAGGGAAGCTGGGAGGAATAGCTTCACCTTGTCTAGTTTCCCTATAACAACAACTACTGGTAAAGCATTTAGATGGCTCATTTCGAAGCATTGTATGGTAGGGCGTGTAGAATGCCAGTGTGTTGGGAAGAAGTCGAAGAACGAAAGATCACAAGCCCAGAGTTAGTCCAGCAGTCAATGGATGCAATTGCAGTCATCAAGGACATACTAAAAACCACTCAGAGCTGTCAGAAAAGTTACCCAGATAAGTGCCGGAGACCTTTGGAATTCCAAGTTGGTGATCACGTTTTTCTAAAGGTGTCACCGATGAGGGGAACTTCACGCTTTGGCAAGAAAGAAAAATTGAGTCTGAGGTACATAGCTCCCTTTGACAATCTTAAAAGAATCGGGATCCTAACGTAGCATCTTGCATTGCCACCGAGGTTGACGCAAGTGCATGACATCTTTCATGTGTCAATATTGAGAAAGTATGAGCCTGACCCTACCCACATGCTTAATGAACTGGATGTGGACGACCAAAACGATCGGAAAGAACAAATTCTGCATACCAAAACAATCACATTGGTTAAAGTGGTCTGGCAACACCACGGCACTGAAGGAGTAACCTAGGAAAGTGAATAGTAGATGAGACGACTGTACCACCACATTTTTTTTTAAAGATTGTAATGGTTTAAACTTCAAGGATGAAATTTTTATAAGAGGAGAAGAGTTGTAACACCCTGAAATTTTAGTCCTATTTTCAATTAAATAAATCGAGCATTTCATCGACACGCCTATAGTGCTATTTTTGGAGCCGATCACTTAGGACATAACTAGACTATCTGGGGAAGTCATTAAGGGATTTTAATGCAATAGACCTAAGAATTCGACCAAAAATCAACTACTCAACCATGCTCATTTGCAAAGATCATGACGGCACAGTTAAAAATCGATTAGAGATTAGAGATAGGTCGGTTCGACTGAGATGTGTGGCTAAACGTGGGTGATTCCACCAAATTGCAAAATTCTTGTCAATCAGTACTAGATTGATTTTTCTGTCGTTTTGATACCATGTGTCCCTATTTGAAACTTCGAGATTTTCACGACCATCAAAAGTTGCCAATGTGTCGAAGAGGTACATTGTGTCTTGAAACAAATCAACCATGGGTCAATTGCACTAAGAATTTCTAAAAGCTATACAGTACGCTAGGTGATGCTAAAATTGAGCTAGATTGAAATTCACCACAAATTTGAATCTGATTTCAGAAATTGAAAGTTTTGTCATGTCACGAGTCATTTAAGGAACATCAACTCAATCTCCAAAGATTTTTCTGCAAATCGAGATTTCTGATGGAAATTCAAAGTGAGGCCATTTTTATCCGAAAAATTCAGGGGACCGTTTTTTATCGTGTTTTTGGGATGCAAGTTGATTCTATTGACAAGGAAAAATGTTAATATGGTCGAGGACACCTTGGTGGATTTTATAAGACTGAAATTAAGTTCAATTGGAGGAAGATTGATCCAATTTGGGGGAAAATACTTTAAAATTCGTAGGTCCCATGGTCCTCAACCTTTTAGACCACATGGGACTTATTCTAAGGGAAATTGTGTGCACCAAATTGGTTGAGTTGATCTGTCAATTGTGGTGGGGCATGGTCAAGGGGATAAAGGGATAGGAAGAAGCCAACAGTGACCCTCTGTGGCACCCCTCGACGGCCCCCGATCCATTAGGGTCGGCACAGTTCGCTTGCCTTTCACTTTCCCTAATAACATGTCACTCTGATACCATTTCAATTGCAGCGGGTCCATACAACCTGGGGTTTTACATCTTTTAGATCAGTCCCTTGCGATATTCATATAACGGAAGCATATCCAACAACTCTCTTCCCTATATTTAGAAAACGATGCACACCAACTAAACATTTATAGGTAAAAGCCGAACACTTTTGTTTACTTAAACCAGATGGACATCATTCATCGATACATCAAAATGCCATGGTTTTCTATACATGGCTATACTTCAAAAGATGACTGACATCTCCTCCAACAGTCGTACACTTAAAGTCCATCGATTAGTGTCGGCGTCCAAAAGTTTCTTCCTTTGCTATCCTCCTCCTCGCGGTCATATCCAACCACTTAATCCATCTACCGGTGGCAGTGGCAGCAAATGAATCTTATCTAGTCTGAAATGTTAATCCCCAAAAGGGGTGAGTACAACCACTCAGCAGTAAAGATCCACCAAACTACTCATTGCATCAAATAGAACAATCAATGCATCATAACAAAGCACATATCATTCATGCATATCAAGCATACCTCACCTTGCAACCATACATATATCACCATGCCATCATCATCAAGCATTCATGCATACCCATACCATATGTGCATATACCACCATGCACTTATCATCAAGCATTCATGCATACTCATGCCATATGTGCATGTACCACCATGCACTCACCATCAAACATTTATGCATATATCACCATGCAACATGCTTATACCACCATGCACTCATATCATCCATGCTATCAAGTACACATCACCATGCAGTCGTGCATATATTACCATGCAGTCATGCATATCTTGCCATGCCATAGTGCATATATCACCATGATTCGTATCATCCATGCTATCAAGCATGCATCACCATGAGATCCATTCAAGCCTTCATGATCGCATTCTCAATGTCAAATAGCATCAATTTATTTTCATAAGCAGATCATGCATCATGCCATATGCATACACCCATGCACATGATTCACTTTCAATTCTTATCTTTCACGAGGATCTCATCCATTTTTCTTTCTAGGGATCAATGTTTGCATGCCACAATTTATCGCTCACATCCAACCAAGCATCGCAAGGAACCTCCGGGTATGTATTCAAAATACAACCAGGCATTCGGCACCCCCACATTCCGGGCATCTCGCATCCCAACTAGCATCACGAAGAATCCCCCTAGGCACACACCTCCAGGGCTTTCGGAATTACGTACCGCCATACCACCAGGCATTCCCCATAGAATTATGTACCGTATACCACCGGGCATCTCGAAACTCTCAAGGACATCCGGGCATGTATCGTAATACAACCGGGCATCTCGGCACCCCCACATTTTGGGCATCCTGATACTCCCAGGGCATTGTTGGCTCACACCTCCGACGGTCTTGTTACTATCCCAATTTACATTTATACATGTATCTCAATTTCAACATGGCATTTGATGCAATAATGCCAATGATTGGAATCAGCCTTTTTGAAATCATATAATATGCATTGGGAAAAATATTATTTGATGCAATGGTTTTGAGAAACTTCATTGAATTCATGAAAATCCATAAATATTTTGATGTCATATAATATGCATGAATGTCACCACATCATTGCACGAATGATAATCCAAGATATCACAATTTATCTAGCAAATCAATAACCCGTAAATAGAACAGTTTTTCAGCTTAAACAGAATGCGTGCTGTTTATGAAAAATTCTGGAATATTAGTAAACGATGAAAATTAATTCTGAAAATTTAACACATTGCACATAAGATCTAAGAAAACACATTTCGTGCAGAACACCATATCAAACAAGGCTTCACAGAATACGTACAGGTCCATGCATCACCGAAAAAGGGTTTTAACTTCATCCATGCACAGTTTTGAAAAAAATTTCGATTAAACCCTTAAATAAACTCAAAAAATTCTGAAATTTTGACACACTATATTTAAGACCTAGAGGTACAAGTTTAATGAAGAAATAATAGTCTAATTCGTTCTGGATTAAAAGATAAAATCGATTTACTTTTCTTATTCTCGGTATCGTTTTCCAGATCTACCCGTGTTAAAGACAAAATCGTTTCCTTGGTCATTACTGGTCCATTTACTCTGAAATTTCAGTATGTTGTTCCTCAGAATATTACCTACAACTTTCATTAAGGACACATGATCAAATTTTAATTTTATGATTTTATAAAAATCCCGAAATCATACTAGGTCGGAGCAGCATTTTTCCCAGATCCAGTTTCTTCAAAAGACAACGATTTCACAGACCTATTTTTGTTCATTTCCTCTAAATTTTTGATATGTTCTACCTCAAGAAGTATAATAAAACTTTTGTTAAGAGATCAAAGTGAGATTTTCACAAGAAGTTTACAGACCACGGAACCACTGAAGGTCAGCACAACAAATTCCAGATCTAGTCTCTCCAAAGAAAAATCATTTCACTGACCATTTCTTGTTCGTTTTGTCTCAAATTTTAGTATGTTGTTCTTCAAGGTGTTCATTACAACTTTTATGAAGAAATCGAAGCAAGATTCCAACTAAAAAGGCACATGCAACACACAAACTCGCGGACGGTCGGACTGGTCTTTCCGAAATCAGCATGCATGACTAACGAATCTCTCTTCAAAGCTCTGAAATCGCATCCCATCTACCACAACCAAGACTTACCATCTACTACACATACACACAGCAACGCAAATGGTAGGTTTTAGGACTTCACTTGCCTCAAATCAAAGGAAAACACAGCAAGAACGATGGCGGGACTAGGCGGGCTCGACGGCATCTCCTCTTCCTCTCTTCCTCTCTTCCTCTCTTCCTCTCTTCCTCTGGTCTGGTTTCCTCTCAAACTCTCTCTCGGTCTCTCCTACCTTCGTATGAAACCCCCTCCCCCTTTTTCTTTGTTTTTTGATTAATCAATAAGTTTAAAATGGACAGATGGCAAAAGAGAAAGGACTGGTGGGATTATGGTGGAAGACAAGTGTTTGCTTTGCATACTCCTCATTTTGCATGGGGGGACACTTGTTCCCAAGAAGGAGACAAGTGTTTCCCTTGCCGAAGACACTTGGAGGAGGCCATTTGGCTCCTCCCGCCCCCATTCCATGCGTCGACTACCCCCATGGGCTCCATGGGCCGGGCCTCTTGGCCCACTTTAGGCCCAACACACTTGGGCTTAAGGTCCAAACTTAAATGGTCCATATTTATTTTTGGTAATCCATCTTAATCCCACTTATACAAGGTACCAAATTACAAATTTAAATGGCCATAATACTTTGTAACATAGTTTAATAAAATCCAACTTATAAAATTCATGGCCAAAAACATAATTTCCTCATCAAATAAAATCTTTGGTCTCACATGGACATAGGACGCGTTTCCAACAAAATAATTATTCATTTATATAAATACCAGATCGTTCTTATTCACTTGGCCATAAATCTTGAAATCATAAATCAATAAACTCCTACTTATAAAAACACATGGCCATGAGTTATTTTTGGGATGCCACACCCTCCATTTGTTGCAGTTGTCTTCTTCTTCTCCAACAGCTTTGCTTTCCCCATTTTCATCCACTTTAGAGCTTAAGAATTGCAGAGAACTGGCTAGCAGCTCCCCCTCCACCGTCAACGCCTCTTGCCGCCCGTCGAACCACCAGTAATTCGTCCTCACGCACCCGTCACACTCCCGCGAGCCTCACCTGCTCATCTTGCCGTCCCACGGCCTTGTCGCAACCTAGCCATCACCCCTTGCCATCCCGAGTTGGTTTCGCCGTCGTGATCACCGTTGCCCGTCGTTGGCGGCTCAACCCCGCTACAACTCGTTCGCTTGCCCCTCACCGTTTCAGCCCAAGACAGCCATCCAAGCAACCCTTTCAGCCAACCATACAAAATCCAAACCCAGCAAGAAGCCGTGTACTGTTTGGCCCGCTTTGGACTCTTTCCCGACCTCGCCTGGTGCCCTCACTTTGAAGTTTGTTACCCACATTCATGTCCTCATCATCGTGGACTCATCAGATTTCAAAACTGGTGAGTTTACTCATTAAACTTTGATTAGGGAGTTAATTACGCTTAAAATTTGATTATTTTAAGTTAATTAGGGATTATGTGGTTATTTAGAATGGATTAGCAATTTAATTACCTGTTTATGCATGTTAGGTGGTTAGACCGGCTTAATTAGTGACTAGATAGATGGTAGTTTTTATCTAAATTGGTTCAGGAATTTTCCGGGCCCATTTCGGTATTTAATTAGGCTTTTCCAGCCTAAGTTGCATTTACAATAATTAAATGTATTTATTTAATTAGTTTTGGTTATTATTTAATTAATTATTATTTTTCAAAAATTAGAACAGATAGGTAGTGATCGGAATTTCATGCTGATTGCAATGGTACGATTGGTTTATTTAATTGAATGCTATTTTGTGTGTTTTGAGTGGAATTTGTATTTTTAGGAATTTATCCAAATATTGAGTACTTTTAGTATTTAATTAGAAAATACCGGGCGTGGGTTTACAACGCCAAAAATGTCTTTTTTGGACTATTATAATCAGTGGGATTTTCAAAAGGGAAAATCCGGTATTTTGGCTAAGGTCAACCGTGTACCCACGCATGATTATTTTATTAGGAAAATTGGTGAAATTCTTAGTTGGTGAGAATAGTATACTATATCAACCTACAGGCCTTGATATGTCAGCTTAGTGTAAGCAGTATACTTTATTATCTTAGAGTGAGCATCATCAATATCCTATATTAGCCAACGGGCCTTGATATGTTAGCTTAGTGTGAGCAGTATACTTGATCAGCTTAAGCGGCGTTTGGCAGTTAAGATAAAATTGGGGATAGGATATGATTTATCCTATCCTACGTTTGATGCTCGCTCAGGACAGGATAAAGTCGGATATAATGGGGATATAGGCGGGATAAAATTATCCTATGGGGGAGGTGGCATAAAAGTGGATAGGATTTCTAATGTCCATAATAGAAAGTTATTTTTATAGAATATCAAACTTATTAAATTAACAAAATTGAAATTATATTTCAATATAAATAATATTTGAAATCTAATTTAAGAAATTAAAAATAAAAATAGAAATAGAAATTTATTTTTAATTAATCTTATTTTAATTTATATATTTAACTTTAATTCTATCTTATAATAAACATTCAATCTATAAATTAAGTATTTATATTTATTATATATTTTAGGTATTTTTGTATTTTAGGTATGCTAGTAGAATTTACTATTTGATAAAATGTTATTAAAGAATGATGAAAGGGGAAAAAAAGAAATAATAAAGAAAATAATATAAATAAGAGGAAAATGAATTAAAAATAAATTAAAAAATAGTGTTATGAGAGATTTTCACCATCTCCGTTTATGAGCATTTACGTTCATTTATAATGACATGGCATTTATATCAAAAAAATGTGCATGATATGATGTGAATATATCCGACTTTAATACTGTAAATAATGTATAGGATATAAAAAAATCCCAGGATTTCATATGTTGTCCTATCCAATCCTATCCCGATTAGAAATCTGGACGACCAAACGTAGCCTTAGAGTGAGCACCATCTGTATACTATATCAACCTACGGGCCTTGATATGTCAGCTTAGCGCGAGTAATATACTTTATCAACTTAGAGAGAGCTATATTATTTACCAACTTAGTGTGAGCTATATTATTTATCAGCTTAAAGTGAGTATCATTAGTATACTATATCAGCCTAAGGGTCTTGATATGTCAACTTAGAGTAAGCAGTATACTTTATCAGCTTACGGTGAGCAATGTTTGATTTAATCAAATTGTGTGGATGGTATCAATGGTATCGATGGTATGGAGTCGATTGAATCGACGATTCAATTTTTGATGTGAATTGAATTGAAGTGATTAGCTGATTATATGAATTGTACTCACTAGCAGGAAGGATCTGAGGCAAAGGTAAGTCATTTGTCTCATGCTTATGCTTAGGTAGCCTTTGGGTGTATTTCCTTTCTAGTCGAGGTTTAGGGGGTCGACTTGCTGAGACGTTGTCTCACCCCGTCGTAGGCTAATATTTTCAGGTCCTTAGATGGTTGTACCTCCCGAGCATTTTCGATAGCGAAAGAAGGTCATTGAGCAAGTATCTTATATTCCACTTCATGGGGACCCAAGGGGATAGGTCTATGAACTCATGCAATCCATTGTCTGGGTTCATGTGGGTCTATCTTGGATAGTACCCCATCAATACAGATCGTGATATCGTCATGAACAAAACAGACAAAGAGAATGTCTCCTACCAGAATCTGATATCCCTATGTCGGTGCTAGAGGTTGCTTTTGGAAAAGGCATGGCAGGCCCTTCTAGTGGAGCAGTGGTAGACCCAAAGTGCCCGGAGCCTGATACCTCGGAATCTTCTGTTGAGGGATCAAATGTTTAGAGGATCTGTAGCCCTCTACCCTTTTTGTAGACCTTGTATATATATCGGCTAGTATTGTATATGACTATGTTTGATATGTATAAAGGTGT